>RJWM01019191.1:0-39555 GCA_004363535.1 Dasyprocta punctata | reverse complement strand
TATCTACCTATAGGGCTGTAAGTAATGTAATTACTTAAGAATAAATCACTTAAAATGTTAAATTTTAAAGCTACACTGGAAAATTTAACTTCTTTAGGCGCTGTGTCCACAAATATCACTAGAATTTGTTATTTTTATTAGCAACTTCTGTATTGCTAAAAAAGTCTTATTTTACACTGGGGTTAACTCATGCTGAACTAACATGTTGCCTAGGAATTAAAATAACAGTTAAGCATGCCTTCCCTCAAGCTAAATATTGAACCTGCTGTAAAACAACTTAAAAGCTATTAACAGAATCCATAAGGAAGGAAGGCTGCTGGTGAAGCAACTTATTGACCTGCAGACCCCAAATCTACAATAGCAAAATGTTTCCAGTGAAATGCTGATGCTAACAACTCGAAAAAGGTGCCCAGCCAACATGAACAACATAGCCAGCTGCAACACCTAAGTGAAAGCCTATCAGGTATTTTTCAGCCCCACCTGAAATCCTAGCTCAATGCAGCAGCAAGTGATCATAGCCAGTAACGTGTAGAACTGTCCAACAGTCCAGGGGCGGGGGCATAGAATCACAAGGAATAAACTATAGTTTTGAATGGTCTGTTATATAGCTGTTGATAACCAAGACAAGGACCCTGCAATTTTATAAGCATGCCATCAAAACATTAGCATTTTTATTGTTTTCTGTGGTTTGGTTATTCTGTAACCCCATCCATGGTGTACAAATTATAATTATCCCTCATTTTATAGAAGTTAGTGGAACCCAACAATGTAATGTGCTCAAACTCAGCACTAGCTTGTAAAGGCAAACCTAGTTAGACAGTATGACTAGTATTACTATTATGCTACACTTTTTTTTGCCTCAAAAGGCTGATATGTCTACAGAAAAGGATAATGCAGCCAGGTATAGTGGCTCACACCTGTAATCCCAACACTCGGGACACTAAAGCAGGAGGATCGTCGAGTTTTGAGAGCAGCCTGAGCTACAAAGTGAGCTCAAGGCCAGCCTGAACTGCAGAAAAGACAAAGCCAAAAGAAAAAAGAAAAGGATAATGTAATCCTAAAATACCATAATACAACTAGGATTGTAAATTAAGAAAAAGATGCAGTATTGTACTGTACTAATGAGACTAAGTCCAGAATACACTGGTTCTTTAGAAACGTAGTAAAACAGGCACTGACAACCTGCAGACTACCAAGAACAGTGAGGCACTACCAAGGTCCATGAAGAAGGGCGTTAGCAGCACATAAATGGCTCCCAAAGATTGGTTAAACTTAGGAAGATGAAACAATTTTGTTCAATGAAACAACTTATATGAGTTGTCAGCCATCTGCTTAGGCAACGAGTTCTCTTTTAGATGTGTAAGGAGAAATAAGAGGATCACTTTGGTAGAAGTAAGAAATTAGATGTAGTGTTTTTCAGTTCCTAAGGGGAAATACAGAATTCACCAGGTTAATTTACAACAGAAGAGACAATGAAGTGCTACACCTTGTCAAACTGATCAAAGAGTAATGAAAGCTAATTTTCCAGATTGAGAAGCCAGAGAAAAGCAAATGTAAAGAGTAACATTAAGGACAGAAGGAAGCAATGTTATCAAAAAGCACCAGTATAGCAAAATGGGAAAAGATGGAGGTGAGCAAAGTAAAAAATAGAAAAAGGAATGATAGCTATTTTCAAAATGCAATTCCCAATATCCTGTGAAACAATACAACCTTATACAATTTTGTTCACTACAGTAGTATTATGAAAGTAAGAGAACCTGAATTTAAAAGGAAAACAGTGGTGGGCATGGTACTATGTAAGTTCAGTATGCCAAGTGCTACAACTTCAATGATAAAATGAGGTGTAGGCTGTACACTGCCTAAAATGTCACCTTGACAAAACGCTGCAATGTGTGCAATGGCTGCAGGGTTTTCGTGTGAGACAGGGATATTAGCACAGTTTAGAAAGCATTTAGAATACAGCCTGACACACAAGAAGAAAGAAGTGTTGTAACCTTTTGGGAAGGAAAAATAATCTGAACCACTGTACTGTAAGTACTGTTTAAATTAATCAAATTACCATAAGGAAATGGGTACACTACAGTAACTTTAAAACATCACAACCAGTTCAACTAACTGAGGAACTGCCTTAGTTCTGGACTCCTTTCTTATAGATCTCTTTTATGCTCATACATTTATCTTTCTCACTTATTAAGATGGTTGCCAAACACCTGTGTGCATAAGTTCACACTGGCTCGAGTTCTTTCCAGTGAAAAGAGTACTCACTCTATAAACAAGCAGCCACTTCACAGAGTTAGTCATGGGGTCTGGGGCAGCCCTAATCCTGCGCTCTGGGGTCTGGGGCAGCCCTGGTCCTGCGGAGATGCTACAAAGTACCATTAAAAACACTGGGGCCCCAGGAAGCCTTGTTCTAAACAGGTTTACCAAGAGATGGGGTGGAATGAAGGTGATACACTTCACCGTTTAAAAAGTCAGCAAGGCCATTAAAAAAGGCTTTACAAAAAGGTTCAAGTTCTGTGCCTGTCTATGGCCATTATTAGCCAGCTCACTGTGCACACAGGTAAAGCCATTAGTCTGCCTGTAAATTTAAGCAAGCTATGTTACACGGAAACACACAATGTCACAGGGCGTTAGTGCAGGTGCCACCTGAATAAACCTGTGAGATGCACCACTTTTAAAACAAGCAATTAGTTCAGTGCGCAATTCAAATAATCACAACATTCTTCATGGAGACATCCAATGCACAGGTGACTTACCATACCCACGTGTTTTGTAATTATGCATTTCACCCATGACTCTAAAAATATTTGAAATAATAAACTATGTAACACACATACACACCTTATTTATCATTCACCAACAATATAGTGTAACTACTTATAACAGCATTTACATTTTACTAGGAATTATAAGCATTGACTAATGATTTGAAAGTATGTAAGAAGATATGGAGAGATTACATGCAAATACTACCATCATTTTATCTAAGGGACTTGAGCATCAGAGGCCATGGGGGGGTCCATGAACCAAATCCCTATCGGCAGAGGGAAAACTGATTTCTTTCCTTTTTGCCTCACCAAAAAAGATGTCTGCAACCACTATTACAATTACAGTTCCAAGGACAATACAGTATTTTCTCAATTGTGAGTACAGAGGTGAAGAATATGATGATTACTGGGTAGAATCTGAACCACTGCCTTGATTAGTACTATAGAATTAGCAGTTTCAGTTATCCTTGCTTCTATACCAGGACTAAAGTCAGGACAGTAATAAAGGTCAATGATAATATTGTCATGAAAACTGTGACTTCAGGGAGTCACTCGAAAAATTTCTCAGGGGCCTGCATATCACTTTGTCTTTTTGAGACAGGATTTCATCATGCAGTGCAGGCTGGCCTTGAACTCAAAATGATTCTTCTGCCTCAGCCTCCTGAGTGCTGGAATTACAGGTGTGTGTCACCACACCCAACTCTGCGTATCACTTTTTAAAGTTGTGATTTAAAGTAACCTGTGTGGTGCTGGGGATACAGCTCAGCAACGCAGCACCTGCCTGACAAGCATGAGGTCCTGAGGTTCGATTCCCAGTACAAAAAAAATCACGAACACACACAAAATTAAGTAATCTGTGTTATGTTTATATATAATATGTAAACTTGTCGTCAATACAGCTGGAAAAAATTAAAATTTGTCCTAAATCCCTCAAAACTTAGCTCTAATGCTATGGTCTCCTTAAAGTTAACTCTTACAAACTATTCAGTTTCATCTACTTTGCCATACCCTATTGCCTAGCATATAATTTTTAGGTCCAAGAGAAAAAAAGGTATGTCCTGATTTCTGTCAGTAAGAGACTACACTATGCCATACCACAAATAGAATGTGACACAGATGCCAACATGGAACGAAGCACAGATCTGTAGCAAAGTGTGTGTGTAGGTACCAACTTACAGAATAGGAAGAGGATATGATCCTATTTAAGGATGCACTGGTTTGCCTGCCATAGAAATTACTAAAAGCACAAAAGATTAACTGATTATCTCAAATGAAGTGAAATGAGGTCACAGTAGCTTTTTCACTCTATACCCTGTTTTGTAACATCTAAATCATCATACACAAAGTGTAACCTAAAATTTTATGGCTTTGTACCTCTTAACTTTTCACATTTTTCCTTTTGTGGGGGAGGGGATACAGAACCCACCATTGGGGATTAAACAAGGACATCTGCATTGAGCTACATCTCCAGCCCACTCAATTTTAAATTTTGAGACAGGTTCTTACAAAGCCACTAAGTTGCCCAGACTGGGTATGAACTTGCAATCCTTCTGCCTCTACCTCTGCTTCCATGAGTTGCTGGGATTACAGTTGAATGCCACCCCACCTGGACAACACACAGGAATTCTTTCCCTGCTTTGTTTTTGAGATGAGATTTCACTATGTTGCCCATGCTAGGCTTGAATTTGTGGGCTCAAATGATCCTCTGGCATTGGCCTGAGTAGCTGGAACTACAGGTGAGCTGAGCCCTACCCTCTCCTATGTGCCACTGGCTCCCTAAGGACACGTTATGCCCATTTTAAGCACTAAAACATTAATTTCCAACTGACTTACAATGTATGCATAATTCGAACAGCTTCAACAAAAACAAATATTTAGAACAATCTTAAATGTGCAGAAGCAAATTTTATTAGCTTAGCATCATAAAGCCTAGTTTTCCGAAATAGTCATTAAAAGCTTACTGCTTTACAAACTTCTGAACAGTTCAAACATGACAGAAATTACTAGGCTGATACTATATCAGATAATAAGTATTTTCCTAAAGAGTATTTTATTTTTTCAAGAGAAAAATGTGTTCTTTTCAGAAACCATTCATTTAAAACGACAAATGTTTGGGCACTTAACACACATATATTCAGAAACACAATCAACAGGCTAAGTACCTATCAGTTTTGTGGGGCCCCAGGAAAACTTTGTATATGATAACTTTAAAGGAGGAAGAGACCAAAGAAAAACCCACTTGAGGGGATAGGAGCTTGTGTGAGGTGAAGAAACTTATTTGGAAGTCAGTTAACATAAGAGATATGATGAGAATTTCTAAGACAAAATTAAGAGTCTTCATCCTAGTTTTGTTTCACTACAGCATTAATTTTATACCCCCCCCATTTTGTCCCAAGAAAGGGTCTCAAATGTTTTAACTACTTCCTACCCCATCATTATCCCTCAGACGGCATTCAACATGTTCATGATGGCCTTAATTTAATTTGTATGTCATGATGCTGGGTGGCCATCAGCAGTTTAAGCCAGTGTAAGTATTCATGGTCACACTGCCTCCCCGCTGCCTTTTTAAGAGGGAATCAGAGGGAGTCCGAGAATTTACAGACTAAGAAAACACATACCAAATTATGAAAAGTTATGTTTACTTCAGTGCTAAAAAATGGCCAACTGCCACTATATGCTTCAAATTAAACCATCAGGGACCAAGGGCTATGATTTGAGTTTGCCAACTAAAGTACAAGAAAGTAACAAAAAATGTATTTCAAAGAAAAATTACAAGTTATACAGGATCCTATTTCCCTCTTTAAAGAAATAACCTCATTTTATTAAGTGACAACCTATTTGGAAAGCACTTAAGCAAAAATACATTTAGTACACAACTTTTGACAAAGTAATCATAACTGTTGGGTGCTTTCTGTATGTGTGACAAGGTCTCACTCTGTACTGCAAGCTGGCCTTGAGCTCACTATGTAGCTCAGGCTAGCTGCAAACTTGCCCATGATCCTACCTTGGCCGCCCCTTTCCAGGTGCTAGGGTTACAGGCTTGCACCACCATGCTGGGTCAGGGTATCTACCTTCAACAATCCAACTGATACTTTTGCAACATATAATGTTTTCAGAAATCCTCACTGCTGTTTAAATTCAAGAGCCGGGCGTGGTGGCGCACGCCTTTAATCCCAGCACTCCGGAGGCTGAGGTAGGAGGAGCGTTGTGAGTTTGAGGCTGCTTTGGGCTACAATGCGAGCTACACAGTGCGACCCTGCCTCAAAAAACCAGGGCTGGGAGTTTGGCTCAGTGACTTAAGCGCCTGACAGGCGCAAGGTTGTGAGTTCAATCCCTGGTGCCACACACACACACACACACACACACACACAAAAAAAAAAAAAATCAAGAGTGTAATGTACTACTGGTTAAGTAATGGACGTTATCATTTACCTCCCAATATGATTTACTCAAGAAGACACAGTATCACTTCTGGAAACTACTGCCTAAGACACAACTTAATAACAATGAAGAGTTATAGTTTAAACCTGGCAAAGCGACAACTTACAAAATAACTCGCCGGCAGTCTTGATGAAGTGCCAACATTATGAAAGGCAAAGACTGAAAAACTGATCTGTATTAAGGGAGAAAAAAAGACTCAAAATATAACTGGAAACCACTGAGGAAATATGGTGGCACAATCTGTGAAATTTAAGTAGATCTACAGGCTAGGTAAGACTATCAATTACTTTACTAAGTTCTTTGATTTGGAACTATATTATGGTTACATAACATGTTAACAAGTAGGGAAATCAGATGAAGACTATGTAAAAAGATTCTTCTATCATATTCTTCCCTAAATCTAAAATTATTTCAAAATGAAAACAAGGAACTAGAGACAATCACACATACAGCAGATAATTTTCTTTGATTTTTTTTTTTTTTAAGACAGGGTCTCATTATGTAGTTCAGTCTGGCCACAAACTCCTAGCAATCCTCCTGCTTTAGCCTCCAGGGGTTACAGGTGTATGCCACTACATCCAGCCCCAAAAGATTATTTAATATTGCCAATTATTATCTAACAACAAATTTTAAGGAGTAATCTTAGGGAAATGGCATAGAAACTGATGCATATGTGAAGAAAATTAGGAAAGGTAGAGAAAAGGCTGTCATTTTGCCTTAAGAGTACTTCCCTAAGGGGTTATAATGCTTAATTTCACAAAGGTTTAAAAAATAGTAGGGCTAACTTTGACATGATGCTACCAAACATCTAAGAGGAAAAAAGACTAATCCTTCATAACCTATTCCTCTGTCTTAGATTGTATACTATCATGGCTTGTTCCGCACAAACACAACAAAAGACATCAGGATACAGAAATGCCTCCTTTTATACACAGTACACACCTCCCAACCTGAGGCTAAAAGGTAGGTGGCAAGAAAGATGTAGCTGGGGATTTAGCTCAGTGCCTGGCAGGCGCGAGGTTGTGAGTTCAATCCCAGATACCAAAAAAATGCCCCCCCCAAAAACCGCCAAAACAAAACAAAAAAAGAACTTGCGGTGTAACAGCCCTCAACCATGATTCTCAGTATTTTCATCAATATAAGACTCTTAAGCTATAGTCTAAAACGGAAGCCCTCGTCTTTATAAAATTCAAGTGGTAGTATTTCTTGGCTACTGAAAAATTCCTATTCCTCCTATAACCATGTATCTTAGAATAAATGTTTCGATAAGGTGGTACCACATATGGGACTAAAAACATGAACATGTTCTGTATGACCTAACACAAATCACTGAACCCCCAAGCTTTACTGTTTCAATCTCGTGAAATGAAAATGCCACGTAGATGTTCTTCTAACTCTTAATTCAGTAATTCTTTAAATTTCAACTCTCATATTTAAAAACTCACAAAATACTGTGCTCCATAAATGTCATTCATTACAGAGCATCCTCTTTTCCAAAATACAGGAAATAATTTCACAATTTTCAAGCACAATGGAGTTCAGATTTCTAGTCTTGCACAATTCTTTCATGAAGACAGGTTCTGTCCCTCAATTTTTCACTTTATTCTGTAGGATTACTGAAAATGTATCACTCCTACATCCTTAAAATTCTAAAATGAAAGCAAGTCCATTAATTTTTTGCAGTAGAGCCTATTACTGAAAATCAGTCTCTTACTCCCCCTTGTGGCTGGAGCACTTTTCCATTTTTCTCTTAATTAGATCTTCCTTAGTTGCTTCCAACCAATCAATCAGAAAAATGCTCCATCGAAATGCTGTAAATGACATCAGGTGGTGTCAAGAACTTAGTAAATGTTTGGATACATTCTGACTTTAAAGTGATCTTTCCAAGAAATGTCTGACTGACCAGAGTGGAATTTTAAGTGTGCTATGAACAAGATCACATATAGAAAGGGACAGCTGTTTAACTTCAATGACATAAGACTGAAGGGTAAGAGGATTTCCACTACTTGTGTAACTGAATTCAACTATAAAGAGGCAAATTCTTACCATGTAACTACTTAAAATCAACAAAAAATTTGATACAACAAAAGTATACTATCCCATCAATAGGTATTAATGCCACCCCCAAAATGTTAATATTCCTGCTCAAATTATGCAAGGTATCGGTGTAAAACTTAAAGCTTCTAGAAATGTGTAGTGTTGTTTTTTGAACAATCAACTGGGTGGATGAGCGGGACTAAAAACTGCCAAGTTAAATCAGTTCAGGGAATTGCCTGTTTCTAGATCACTAATGCTGGCAAGGTAACTCCTGAAGGAACTAGGGTCTTTAAAATAGTTACACTGTAATCCCAGCATTTGGGATTGAGGCAGGACAATCATTTGCAAGTTCAAGACCAGCTTGGGCTACAAAGTGAGCCCGCCTGAACTGCATAGCAAGACCC
Source organism: Dasyprocta punctata (assembly GCA_004363535.1). Lineage (NCBI taxonomy): Eukaryota > Metazoa > Chordata > Mammalia > Rodentia > Dasyproctidae > Dasyprocta > Dasyprocta punctata. The sequence continues at coordinate 30,905 of RJWM01019191.1, read as the reverse complement.
TGTCTCAAAAAGACAAAAAGTACAAACTAATCCAAAATGTAATCCCTAAAAATAAGCAAAATGGCCAGAAGTACCAAAAGGAACTGAGCGAGCAGTAAGTGGCACAGTTAACATTCTTCCTCTTCACTCAGTGGGGCCCAGGTAAGCCCGGAATGCCACATGTTGGGCAAATCTGGCCCCATTTCTCAATTATTTCTATCACAAAGTTTTGTTTAGAACACTACATCATTTACAGCATTTTAAAACTTGCACATGTACATTATATATAAATTCCCTAGAGACTATCAGATCCTTTAAAAAAAAAAGTTTGAAGAGCAGCTTTTTCTAGTTCTACTATAATACATGGGACACCCCCCCGCCCAATTTCTATTTTTTGTCGTTTGTTGCTCTCTATGTTGTCTAGAATTAAAAGCAGGGGCTTTTATATTATGCCTTTTAATGGCACAGAGCTTATAAATTACAGGCAGTCTATTAAACATTAAATAAAAAGTTTCATGGTGAAATCTGCATAACCTGTACTAATCGTATCACTTCCCTAAAATAAGTTTTATTCCCATAACCCAATTAAAACAGTCTAACAATTTGATCTCCTCTTTCAAATGAGTGCAATCAAAGGGGAAGTAAAAGAAAAATCATTACTCAACAGAACAGTATGGTAACTCTGAATGGCCCAACATATTTCGCAGTACTACCGCTTATCAAGGTGAATCAACAACCTGCTTTTTTTTAAGTCTAAATATTCTACAGCCTGCCTGTATAATGCTATTCTTGACTGTCGATTCCACAGCATCACTGTTTAAATAATGCTCTGGGTGAATTTTCATTTAGTGTCTCTGAGGTGAATACAGTACAACTATGTCACTCCAAAATGTGGACGATGGCATTATATAACATTTGGTGGGGGGGAGTTGACAGTTTCATGGGACTGTGATCAAGCAGCAAGTTTTTCTCAGAAAAGCATTTGTAATTAATGAGAAATATCAATTACTACTGGGTGCTTTGAGAACATCAGATCCTAAAACCTGTTTTGAAAATTAAGATTTCGATTCCTTCCAAACACACACTTCAGTATTTCTGGGTCTTCGATGGTGGAGAACATTGATGAGTTTAATAATATTTGCTGAATGCTTTTCCAATGTGCTTGCTCTCTGGGCAACCTCTCCTCAGCCACTTGTTAAGAAACATGTGGCTACTGTTCCTGAAGAGACTGCCAGCTCCAAACTTCAATAATGTTCCAACTCAACAAACAAGTCAAATAAATTATCATACTACATAAATTGGGCACTTGCTATAAATTAAATGAGATACAGAGAATTAAAAGAACTGGAGAATGACCCTTGCACAGAAATGCACATAGTAAAATACAAAATACTGAGTTATGCTGGTTCAGCATGACATTCTCTCCAGGCCATATTCAAGTTTGTACCACCTGCAAGTATTAAGTGTATCATACTCCTTCGGGATACAAATACCAATGGCCCAACTTTTCAAGGACAACAAAGGAATGGAGCCAGTTCCCTAAAACTGAACATGACTTAGATATCAAGCTTAAAATTAAGTTCTTAATGAGATGATGAAGCTGCAACCCTCAGACCATAAAGATGAAAACTAGCAATGACTTGCAGCAGGGACAGAGAAGACTAAACTAGAGCCAATGGCTCTGTGCAAGAGATTTTGGGAAGGACGGAGAACACCAGTGTTTTAGACAGATTATAGTAGGAAACCTATGCAACACAGAACTGGAAAAGGACAATAAAAGTAGCAACTTCAAGTGAGTGACCAACAACAAATGGATATTTATACTTCAGCTTTTGCACATTAAGAACAGATTAACTTTATCTGCACAGTGTCACTTTTTTTACTTTGCAAAGTGCACTCCTCCTGGGGACCACACATGAGAATATATCATACAAATGATTATCAGCAGGAATGTGAAAGTGAGAACCAATGATCTAGACATCACAGCATTAACAATTTGCACTGAGAAAAAATTAGGACAGGCAGTTTCAAAAAGAAGACAAATTCTGACTTTGAGCACACTGAAAATGACAGCAGTCCCAAGTCCCCAAACAACTTGAACAGTTTGTCCTCAATGTGAGGCAAGAGCCATGGGAAAGAGAATGAAATAGGGATCCAAGGAATTCTAGAATAACTTTTAAAAGGCTTATTAGAATTTCAATGGACTTGTTTATCTAACTTAGCTGCTATCAGAACAACCATTACTTTGACTCTTTGCCTCACACACTGCACTATAACTATTTTGGGAGCAAAAGTTTATGATGAAATTAATTCAACACTGTAAGTATTATGAATACAAAACTATTTTCTCTATCGGGTTCTCTCTATGTGCAAGAACCATTCAACAGACATTAAAGTTGGAATTAATGGGGGGGGTACGGAGTGTAACCCTGCCTTTCATAGTTTAAAGATGCTCCAGAAGTCAAACCCAATTCTGTAAAAATAGTAAACTATGATTGATGAACTGACGGAGGGCACTGGGAACATATTCTGCTATTAAAACGTTCAAAATTCCTATATACAACAACTATTTTTATGTATTTAACAACCTTATTTCTATGAGGTCGAACTTGGGGTCCTTTATTTAAAAGTATTTTCCATGACCTTTAAAGTCTCTAATCCTCAATTTTATAGCATATATTAGGATCTTCCCCATCAGACCTGCATCCATCTCTTCTAGTCTCACCTCTTGCAAAATTACTGAAAAAAGTTTTCAATGTAAAGCTGCCCCCTTCTAGTGTTTTCTGGAATCTAACAATTCTCACACAGAAACTTCACTTAATTGGATGGATTTACAAAGTCCATTTCACTGGTTAATTCTGGTCTGTGGTAGGTTTTCTACTCCTAGGAAAACACTGAAGCCCACAACTTGGAACTATATGCTCTAGGCTATCAGGATTTCCAGCCATCCTCAAGAACAACTCTCAATTTCTAAAAATAATTACATGCTTACCAAGTCTATTGGTTTCCAAAACTATTCCATAATAACTGGTGGTCAGTACTTAAGTGTCAACTAATGAAATTATAAAAAGATGTGGAACAGGTCTCACTCATACAAAACAGGCAAATGAACGTACCATGTTTTACTTTAAAATTAATATTTAAAGCTAAAAATAATCTCAAACTATTTTTTTTAATTAAACAACTGAGAAGCTTGAGGTATAATAAGGATCTCTCTGAATGATAAACTGCTCATTAAACAAAACAAAAAATCAAAAGGTAAAAAACTGTTAGCTACTACAACCCCAAGATGGCTTATTCCCCACTTTCCTAATTCAAATATATATGTTAGGGCTGAAAACAAATGTCTTGGACAAATCAAAAACTCAATCTCCATTTCATAATGTACAGATTCTTCCAACCTCTTGAGACTTTTCTCAGATTTTTTTGTTCTAATTCCAGCCACAGATCCTTTCCTTTTTCTTAGTTAACTTTTAACTATTTTCACAACTCATCCCATTATCCAACATCTCCAGGTCATCTGTATCATTTATGGGCAGGACTTACTTAATTCTCTTGCAAATATGGCTTACCACACATGAGGTTAACCTGTTGCTCTTGATTCAGTTGTAATTTTTCTCCACACCGAACAAGGAACATGCACCTTTATATTTGTCATATTCGTCTTTCTTTTGTTTCTATCATTTTCACTCCATATTCTTCAGTCCTCTCAAATGTACACAAATACCTAGTACTAACACTTATTAAGACTACTGAAATTTATTACCAAAAAAGATACTGTTCAATCTATTTCTTCCTGTAAGGCACTGTGTCTTCATCATTTAGGTTTTTTGTACTTTAAAAGCAATATATGACAAAGACATGTGGATACATATAGTAATTATAAAAAACAAGATGGGTGTATCACTGCAGAATTCTTCTGAAAAGCTGCCGAGTGATTTTCAGCTTAAAAACCTAATATAGCAATTTAAAAAGCCCAACATATTGATTAGAACATACTGATTAGATTCAGAGTAGGGAGCACCCAGAAGTTGCCTGGTTTCCTACCTGTTCTTGTTCCTACTTATAGTTGTGTAGTTATGTGGGATAGAGATTAATCAGTGCTCACCAACCACACCTTAAAATTCCCAGGCAAATAAAGCACATCATAGTCAAGTTAACTGAGTCACTACTATAGTTAAATGAAGACACAAACTTTACGGCTTCCTCTCCCAGGATATCTAGAAGCACAGGAAGCCAGCACTTGCCTTGCATCAGTCTTTCAAAACTTTAAATGAAACACTTGAAAGTGACAGGTGGAACTGACTCTCCAGCCCACAAACATACTTCTTGGATCATTTAAATCTCATTCATATGGATTTCTGCAAGAGACCCCTATACAGGCATGCTCATCATTTGCTGTTAAGACAAAACCCAAAATAAGGTAATATAGGTGCATTCCCCGATTCTCACTCTTCACAACAATCCTGTGTGGTGGGTATTACTCCTTTTGTATTAAGCTCAGTTTTCTCACAAGTACCACAATGTAAAACTGTGGTTTGACTCAAAAATCTTGAGCTCTTTTTATACAACAGGCATCTTTCGGCCTGAATGAGGCTTTCTTCTATATATCCCCTCATTTTTGTTCACTTACTATTTGCAAGACAAAAATTATCCAATGTTGACTGCATCTTCCAGATCTATGCAGAAGTACTAGGTATTTTCACTAGTGTTGAGTCCCTCCCAACCAAGATCCCATTTATCCTAAGCCCCTGGCAGGAAGGGCAAACTGTGTTAGTTCAAATACTTTTAATTTCAAATGAATTAAAACAAAAAACAAACAAACAAACAAAAAACCCCACAACAGTCTCAAGCTCATTTGCATGCAACAAAAGTCCATGTTGTGACGCCTACTCCAGTGAGCATCCCCTACAGTAAGTAACGCTCTCCAACTCCTTCCTACAAGGAAAGAATCTGTTCTGAAGTGGCATAAACAACTGATAAAAACATATCATCAAAATGAGTTACTAAAGACATCTTCAGAAAACCAGAACTCAAGCAATTAGGCTGAGTTTTGTTGTTTTTTTTTCTACCCCGGGAAAGAGGGTATTTTCTCAGCCATTATGATATAGGTGTCAAGATAATGCAATCTGGTTTATCACTGATGCTACCAACCAGGTACATTAATTCTGTGAAAGTATTACACTTATTTTTTTTTCAAACTAAAAATAAAATACACACTTTTTATCAAGTACAATAGTTCAAGAAAATTTTTTTCTTCAAGTATCAGCTCTCCTTACATACTATAGCATTTTACTAGAAAGGAGAAAAATTTTATGTAAACTGTTTCTATGTCAGTATGATCTCTTTGGAAAAGGTGGTGAGAAAATACACTTGCAAAGAATCAAAATATCTATAAACAATGAATATTCCCAGATTGCAACAAAAATGCTTCAAAAAGTTAGCAGCATTGATGACCTAGTTCTAACTATTATTCTTTCTCCAAAGAAGCCCTTCTCGTTTTTATCAAGTTCTTGAGTATCCACAATATTACTAATTGTGGAAAGGTAATACTCACTCTATAAGTTCTCTTAAAAGTTACATGTTAAACTTTTAAAGTGAAAATTTCATTTAAGGCCGGGCGTGGTGGCGCACGCCTTTAATCCCAGCACTCGGGAGGCTGAGGTAGGAGGAGCGTTGTGAGTTCTAGGCCGGCCTGGGCTACAACGCAAGCGCAAGGCCAGCCTGAGCTACACAGTGCGACCCTGCCTCAAAAAACCAGGGCTGGGAGTTTGGCTCAGTGGCTTAAGCGCCTGCCCTGGCAGGCGCGAGGTTGTGAGTTCAATCCCCAGTACCGCAAAAAAAAAAAAAAAAAAAAAAAAAAAAATTTCATTTAGACTTTGCCAGAAGCTGGTACTATTCTAAAAAAGGTATACCTGACTACTATTCAACAAATATGGACCCCTTATTAATCATTAAAACATTACAGATCATTCTCATCTACTCCTTCTATGAAATAAATAACTTTGTCTTCATAAAGAAACCAAACAGAGGCAAAATTAAAACTATGACAGTCTTTTCCTTGAAAAATTCTCACAAGTTTTTTATACTGTGTGTGGGAATTGTGCAAATACCTACCTGGAGAAGCCAGTAAGCCTTTTAGTAGAAAGTAAATGTTACATCTTTTTATTTCTAAAACTTACTAGTTCTAAGGAAAAGTAGAACTAGTAATATCTTTTTAATCCAAAATAAAAATTACTGGGGAGGGGGAACCAGACTCCCAACAGAAAATACTAGTCAATAAGGAAAGCAAAAAACCAAAAAACCCAAAACAAATTCTCAATTTTATTATATAAAAAAATTAGCTGGACATGGTGGCACACACCTATAACCTCAGCACTCAAGAGGCTGAGGCGGGAGGATCACTGTGAGCTTGAGACCATCCTGGGCTACACAGTAAGCTCAAGGTCAGCCAGAACTACATACTTTTTTCAATGTCAAAAAGATTTTTAAAAAGATTTATAGCTGGGTGTGGTGGTACACACCTGTAATCGTAGCAGTTGGGGAGGCTGAGATAGTAGGATCACTGGGAATTTAAGGTTAGCCTGAATTACACAGTAAGATGAGCCTTAAAAAAATTTAAAAATAAAAAATTTATTTTTCAAATTTTAAATACTCAACTACCTTAGCAAATCGTAAAATATATGTCCACCTCAGTAAAATCATAATGTTACCAGAAATAAGCTGCCATAAAATTTCAAATAATTATAACTTTTTGTTGCACCCAAGACAGATACCACACATCACAACACCGGGATTGTGAGCACATTTTAAATGAGAATAAAAAAAAAAAATCTTTGAAGACAGCCTGAAAAAAATGTCACACATAGCTCATTTCAGTAGTTTTTCTATGAACAAATCGTATATACTGTACCTGGATTTTCATACTGATCAGACTCTGGAACCTGTCTTTAGAAACTCGGATACTCCCCATTTTTGCATAGCAGAGCCCTGCCATACTGACAGCCATGGTGTAACATTAAGTTCTGCAAATGCAATTACTTTGTAAAACCACTTGTGGTATTATCCCAAAAATTCCTAGCTCACTGAAAAGAACTAGTACTCATCTGTATTAAACATTAGGTTAACTGGTTTGGTTTTCTATTAGAATACCCTCAAACTGTTCTGGATCAAAAATTTGTAAGACATTGGAAACAAACCAGAATGTTCAATTTTTTTATGCTTTTAGAGATACACAGGGTTAACACAGTAGGTACTAACTACTTTTGAACCTAGAAAATCAACTTTGAGTTATTCATAACCTTTCTCCATGGCTGTCAGTATTCAAAGGTGATTTTCAACATTTAATCCAAGAGAAAGCAGCAACTGTGGGGCCAGACCTTTCTACATAGCTGACTCACTGCATTAAGGTTATAGTGGCTAATCCAGAGAGGGGTCCCTGTGTCTACAATGAGTCTCCTGTTACATTTCATAGAGAATACAAGATGTGTAAAATTCCACACTCACATATGTATGTTTAAGACAATCAACTCTAGAACTACTACAGATATCCTAACCACAATCAGAATGGCAATATAATCCAGTTTTTTGTTTCAAGTAGTATAAAATAAGACTACCAAATAGGATTGTTTTGCAAAACTATGTGAAAATCATTATTGCATTTATTTTATATAAGTTACATATTTACTTCAAAATCTTTTAAACATTATCCTGAAAGCTTTTAAATAATCATTTGGTTTTTTTAAAAATGAAAAGAAAAATCAAAGAAAGAAAAATTGTAATATAACTGATACTCATGATAGGACTCCTATGTTATAGTAAAGCTCAATTCTCACCAGTACATCGTTGCAGATATCCCTTAGTTCAGTCTCAATTTTCTCTCTGTATTCTCGAGCCATCTGCTGCTTCTTCTCAGCACCTTCTGTCTTTTGCTCGATACTTGAGACAACCCTCCAAGATGACCTACGGGCTCCTACAACATTTTTATAAGCAACGGAGAGAAGATTCCTCTCCTCGTTAGATAATTCAGCGCCTTGCTCAGTTACAGACTTCATGCAGGCTGCCATGTCATCATATCGCTCAGCCTGCTCGGCCAGTTTGGCCTTCTGCACCAGCTCGTTTTTATCCATGCCTGGATATTCTGCGGGGAGAAAAAAGGAATACTTAGAAATTTTTTTCCCACTAAAATACACACGTTTTAAATCATTACCTGCGGCTAATACCGCACAAATACCCAAGATTTACGGCTTGTGAAAGATTCTTAAGAGAAAATGCATCTTCATAAAAAAAGTGATCACAGTAGAAAAACTACCATATCAATATAAAGTAGATTTTAACTAAAATTGGATTAACTCATCTCTTTTGAAGATCCTAATCTCCCTGTAAGGTTTTCAAAGCACATCTGGGCAAAAGGGCTACCTTAAAAACCAGTTCTTTCCTGTTCAAAATCTTAGCTTGTTTCCAGTATCACCAAATGAGCCAAATTTAAGCAGCTTCTGGCCCTTCAATACTAAAATGCCCACAAAAAAACAGAATATTAAAATTTCTATCACACTTTCAGCATCATGAAAGTCAGTCTGGTGCACGGCATGTCTTTTAACTTTCATCGTATTTAGTATTGTCATTAAATTTTAATTGGTATTGTCCTCACCTCAAATCTATTAGATCTTTACATCTACCAGCTGATTAAGGCATGACAATTTTCTAGGGAAGATCACCGAATTGGGACTTCTTAAATAAGAGGATCAGCACCTAACCCCCTTGTCTTGTTATATGCACATTTACTTAAAAAATATCCACAAGTCCCAGAATGTCCTCGACTCTGTGACAACGAACACATCACACTGGGAAGTTTCGAGTGTTTCAACGTCAAGTTTAAATGTACATTTTGTTTCTACGGGCAATAGTCACAATCTGGGCGTTGCACAAGTTGCCTTTTCCCGTTCTCCAACCTAATTTTCTTTCATTTTAAACTTCCATAGCCTTCAATGTACCTCATCCACATTCTTCTTCCAAGTTACCCCTCCACGTAAGAGGTTAACACAGAGAAAGATGCTACCAACCCATATAGTGTGTCCACAAAATAAATAATTTTAAAGAAAAACATAGTCTGAAACGTACTATTAAATTACAAAATGGACAGAAGAGCCTTCTACTACTATGGGAACTGACTCCCTTTACCCTTCCCAGTGAAATCTCAGTTTTCCCCCCAAATTGAGTTCCCACCATTGAAACAAAAAATCAGCAAGGCCGAATATAAGGTGTACTGTTCCAATGGATAGACTAAAAAAATTGTGAACGCGAATTAATTTCTCCTACGATCTCAGGAACGTTTTCTGGTTAGTGTTGCCTCTACTGAAAAACGATTTCAAACCAGGACAAAGGTTTCCCTCCCCAGTCCTCCGGCACAAGGGGAAGTGGCACGGGTTTCTCACGGTGGCAGGGTTGGGAGGCCTCGTCGCCACACTGCGGAAAGCCTCGCCACACCCAGTTAACCCTTCGCCGGCCAAAACGTCTCGAGGGCGAAGCGGAACCTCGCAGACCGTGACTTTCAAGTGCAAAACCTCGGTGCGCGCCATCCGCAGCCACCTCCCCTGCGTGGCTCCGCCCCGGCTGGTGCCTCCGCACAGTCCCCGACTCCTTTGTCATGGCGGATCGGTGTCAAGGCGCCCAGCCTACCGCCCTGCGCTCATTCCACCTAGCCACGGCGGGAGGGCGGCGCACCCCGCGCCTGCTCGGGTCGCACGGAGAGAGAGCCGCCGCACCCGCGGGCCCAACACAGCCACGGCGGGGCCAGGGACGGCGGCGGCGGGCGGGGGAGGGGACGGGCCACACCCAACCCGCGGAGCAGGATGTGCGGGCTTCCCGGGCCCCGTCCCCGCCGGGAAACCAGGTCCCGGCCCCCGCGGAACCCTCGGTCCCGGCCGGCCCCACCCAGACCCCGCCTGGGCGGCCTCGCCCGCCCCACCTGGCAGCCCTGTCCCCGTCGCCGCTACCGCCACCGCCGCCCGGGTGGGGGAGGGGTCCGCGCCGCAGCCGCGCCGAGGGAGGAGATGAAGAGCGGGGGCGCGGGCAGGGCGGCCTCACCTGCGCCGCCGGCCGCGAATCGTTACCTCGGGCGGAAGCGGGGCGCGGGGGCGGGCCGCTGCCGAGACCTTGGCCATCTCGCCTGCCCGCGAGCCGGCGGGCCCGGGCGCCCGCGCGTGGGCGCCTCTCACACCGGGGCCGGGGTGTCGGTCCGGAAGCCCTGAGCGGGGGGTGGCCGCGAGCGCCCGCCGAAGGAGGAGCCGCCGCCGAGGGCGAGCGCGGCTGGGAGCGCGGGGGGCGACGGCTACTTCCCGGCGGGGGCGGCAGCGGCCAGGAGCCTACCTGTGTCCCGGGTGGGTGGCGGCGGACGGACGGGCGCAGCGGTCTCTGGGCGGCGGCGGCAGCAGCGGCGAGGCTGAGACTCTGTCCCTGGATCTCGCTGCTCACAGGCTACAGCCGCTCCGCAGACACGGGGTTTCCTCCAATCACCAGCCCCGGCAGCAGGGGCACCACACGCACGATGACGTCAAACGCTGCTATGGCAACCGTTGATTGGTGCCCACAGCTCTCGGGGCGCCGCGCAACCGCCGCTCCCCAGCGCGCGCACCAGTCCGCCCGCGCTAAAAGCGAGTGGAGGAACGCGCGTCCCCGCCCGCCCGCCTGCCTGCCCGCCCGCTCGCCTCTGCTCCTAACTTGGATGCCCGCTCCCAGCTGCGCCCGGGCAGGACGTGTGCTCCTTTCCGCCTCTGTCCCTCCTCCTCGCTTTCCCTCAGGTCCCCACGCCCCCTTTCTCCCCAGCCACCGCCACCGGCTCACGCTTCCTCGAAGCCCGCGGGGAGGAAGCCGCCCTACCCCCACCTCTGCTCCCGCTCGGGTTCTGCGCAGGCGCCAGCCGCTGCCTCCCGCGGGGGCTCCGCTCAGTCACATCCGGGACCTCGCACATCCCCCTCCCCGCGGCCGGCGCCCCGCCCTCCGAGCTCCGCGGGGGAAACTGGCCGGGGCCGCTTGGCGGCTGGCGGCTGGGTGACCCTGGCATTGTGAGGGGGCCGGGGTGGCGGTGCGGCGTCTCTCTCTCGCCCGCGGCTTCGCCTGCGGGGCTGGCGGTGGGGTCTCGGCCTTGGACCGTTTAAGGCCCAGAAGCCGGAGCGAGGCGTCAGGCCCGCGGGTGTCCGGGCGACGCCGCGGCTTCACGATCGGGGCCCCGAGGGACTGGGCTCCCGTGTAGAAAACGGGGTGGCCGCGCGGGTAGCGGGAGGGACTTTTCGGGCGCTCTGGGGCCGCTCGGAGACCTCATAGTGCTGTGATTTAAAACGTAAAGCTCCGAGCCCAGAGTTTCCTCCGGCGAGGGCTGAGGGCGTCGGCGTCCCCACCCCGCTAGCCGGAGGGGGCAGGGCGGAAATTGCAGGTGCGGAGCCGCCGGGGCCTCCGCACAGGCGCGGAAGGAAGCTCGGGCGGCGCGGTCCGCTGCCCCTTCCCCCTTGAGCGGCCGAGCTGGGGCCGCGCTCGCCCGAGAGCCACTCCAGGAAGGGTCCGGAGAGCTCGGAGCCGGGCCGCCCGAGTGCTGGAAACACGTTAATGCGCGCACGTCGGTCCTGAACGCCTGCTCCGAGTCTCCCCAGAGCAGCCGACAAAGGCGCTTGGGAATTCAGCCTCAGGTTTTCTAGAGGATTCAGTTCTTTGGCATCAGACACAGAATAAGGTCTCGCTTTTCCCGATCTGTGTTTTTTCTGTGTGATGGATGCCATATCTGGACCACAAGACAAATTTTGTTTGGTTTAGTTTGGTTTGAAATGACAGCTGGCTAGATAGTATAGACCTACAGTTCCGGTGACCAATTCGATTTCTGTGTTTTTATTCTCTCCCCAAGGTTTCAACACAGATTCATAGGTTTTATTTCTGATACTTCGAAGTCAACCTGCTTTGACTCCCAAGTAAATTCTCTCAGGGCGTAACTCATTGAAAATGACAAATATTTTTAAAACTTTTTAAAGTAAGTTCTTTACAGTTTAGGTGCTACGTTAAACATTATAAACATTGGACATGAGTATGTCTTTAATGTTAGAAATGCGTATCTAAAACTCATGCCTTTTGTCTTAGAGGAAATTAAGGAATTTCTCTACATAAATAAATTACAGGTTTTTTGTGGGGAAACATAAGTTTTTACCTCACACTTTTAAGCACCAAGGTGTTTTTTAGTGAAACTGGCCCTGTTAGAATTTACAAACTCAACACTTACACAGGAGGTGTAAGGAGGCTATGGGGAAGCTATAGGATTTGTCAGGAAAGCTTTAGTGTTTTGAAGACGAATATCGTTTGGCAAAAACAAAACAATAAATAGAACCTATGGACTTGAATGTTGGGGAAATTATCGGAGACTTTCACTTAGTAGGCTGACCTGTTTTCTTCATTGCTCCACTCTGTCAATCAAGTTGTTTAACCTCTCTGTGCCTCAGTATCCACAGCAATAAAATAGTAGTAATAAAAATGCGTAGCTCATTAGCTGGCACTGAGGATTGTATAGACACACATCTGCTTCTTAAAAACATTTCTTGCGCAGTCGCTTAGCTATTATTTGTAAATGGACATATCTCACGGATGTCTCCACAGTTCAAAAGGTAAAATGAAAGGAAACTTTCAGAATTGTCTTTTAACAGTGTGGAGGCTGGAAAGCGCTTGAAATGTATGTTTGTGTCAGTTCGTTGGCACTAAGGAGACATCGGCTGCAGTGTTCTGTTCAGAGCTATGCTACATATTAAAAGTGGAAAACAATTCAGGAGAAGTAGCACAAATCCATCCCTCTGATTGGAAAACGATCTCAAAGACAACTGTATTGATGGTAATGTCGTGGTGTGATTTTTTAGATGTGATCACAATGCAGACTATAATCTCACATCAGCATTTTAATTGGAGGATAATTCGGCATAGCACAGAGAACTTTGCAGGCAGAAGTTGACCCAATATTTGTTTCTTTTGTGAAGAATGTGACCTGAGGTTGTGAAATTGGAAATGGATATACTAGTTCCCAATCTCGTCGGACTCTCAGTAAGTGATAAAGTAAGGGGAGGGTTACTCGCGGTGCCACGGATCTTGGTCATCAGTTGCTGGAATGATCTGGAGCTGTTGACAGAGGCAAGCTAGCTCTTCACCAAACCTGTTTTTGTCCTATCATTGCCACAGCTGGATGCCGTTGCACAAGTTCCTTTGCAGCTAGTCGCCCTGTGACTGAGTTTAGCTAGTCGGATGTGACCAAAGTGATGTGCTCCCCACTAGAGAGCCTGTGTCCCTGAAAACCTGCAAGGCCTACTTTGATCAGGTTGGAATTTACTGAGGGGTAACTTCTATTTTTAAGACAAATTTGAAGTTTCTCATATCAGATAGTGCTATAATGTTGCTGTCATTAGCAAATCCACAGTATGATATTTTTAAAAATGACACTGGAAAAGAAGTAAAAGGGGAAGAAAAAGAAGAGAAGTGAGAGAATAACAGAGTGCTCTTGTGATAAAATGCAGTTAAGTATTCTGACCTGTTGACTCTAGAATGACCTTAGACAAGGAACATTTCCTCACTTAGTTGTAACTGGCTTCCGGAGTGTCTCTACTTCATTACTTTGCTTGATACCATCCTCATTCTTACTGGCTAAGCATTGTTTTCCTTTTTTTAAAGTTTTCATTCCATATCTATTAACTCTACATCCCAGACTATAGCTCTATGTTCTATGCTATTTTGCTCAAATTGACTTTTCCATACTGATTTATTAAAAAAACAAGAAAGCTAGGTTGACTATGTGCTCTTTTTTCAAATATTTGGGAGTATATACACAGTGCTGACTGGCTAGAGGGTATGATGGTGGTTGGGGTAAAGATGGGTGTGTTCATCAGCTTTTCTTTTACTGTGACAAAATACCTGACCACAGTCGAGGCCCCAGTAGCCCCTTTCAAGGGCACATCCACCAAGATTCTAACTCCCCTACACTTCGCCCACCTCTTAAAAGGTTCTGTCATCTCCCTGTTGTGCCATGGTCGGGGGAGCATTTCAGATCCAAACTGTAACAGGAAATTCATGGTTGTACCTTGAAGGCATTCACAGTCTAGGAACAGAGACAGATGCTACGTGAATTACAGAGCAGTATGGTGAAGAATGAGCTAATAAAGGTGAATTTGTTTTGAGAAAGCCAAGCTGTGATTACAACTATTCATGGAGAAGTAATGAAATTGCCCTGCCATAAGAGCTGATGTTCATCATACAGATTCCTAATTTGATTATCACCACAGTCCATTTTGCTTTCCTGCCTCCAATAACATTTTAAAATTCTTCAGTTTTCGGTTTCCTGACCTTTTCACCTTATGCATCACTGTTTGGTTGATGGCTTGTGTCTTCACATCCTATTAGGGATACAGATATTTTCTGAAGTGTTCTTGTTTTCCCATAGTAGATTATTTTGTCGTATGTGGTATGAGGGAAAACTACAATGAATGTTTAAATTTTTAAAAATTTATTACAGTAAAAGACACATTGCTATTAATCTCCCTCAAAATAGTCCCCCTCATTTGAATGCACTTATCCCATCATTCTTGCCATTTTTGCAAACAATTCTGGAAGTCTTCTCAAGCGTTTTTAGTTGTGCTGTTGTGGCTCCATGGAGGTCTTGAATCAATTCAAAACATTTAAGTTTTCTTTTTATCGTTGTTTTTTTTGAGACAGGGTCTCCTTGTGTAGTTCAGGCTGACTTTGAACTCACTGTGAACCTCCAACCTCAGCCTCCTGAGTGCAGAGATTGTAGGTGTGCACTACCACGCCCAGCTACATTTACCTTTGGTGGTCATTTTGGCTTTGAGGAAGAGCCAGAAGTTGCACAGTGCCAGATCTGATAAGTAAGGTGGTTGAGAACACCTTGTAATGCTTTTACAAGTTGGCTTTTCTGTTGGATGGTACTTGGCAGCAATATTCACTGCGTTTTTGATCACACCCTATAAAGACACCCAGGAAAGTAGATTTTCTGAAGTACTTCAAAAGTGGCAAGACCTATGGGATTTAAGTGAGTTCAAAGTCAGGTATTTTAAGGTGGATTAGTGGCAATGTTTCTTTTTCTGTAATTTTTCAAGTTTTAACATTCATCATATATTTTGATCACACCTTGTATATGCTTTTCCTGGATGTTGTCAAACATGTATCCTTTCTGTTTCCTTTTGCTCTAGAAGTTTTGGTAGCTTCTATAGTGCAGTAGCAATTGTTGTCTATTATTTACCATCTAAGGAAGTTCCAGATGGTGACATTTCCTCTGCCTCTCTTTCCTCTTGAAAACTGATGAATCTAAAGTTGTAGAAGGGTGAAGATATGTACTTCCCTGTCCAAATTTTGGGACCCAGCAGCTGTTTACATTTATCACCTCCTGAGTGGCTGCCCTCAGATCTTCCCCTGACCCGACTGTCCAGTTGTCTGCAGAGAGGGTAATTTATGTTGTCAAGAATCACTAGCTATCTGTGGTTCTTCTTTAATCAGCTCTGATAAATGGAAAAACCACAAACTTGAACACTGTCAGTTGTCAGGGTGTTTCCACACTGACCTTAGCTGTAGCTCTCTATTCTAGGGATCTATCCATCATGTTTGTAACTGGCCCTCTTTAGCCCTTGGTAATTCTTTTTTGTTTGTTTGTTTGCTTTTATGGCACCGGGGATTGAACTCACAACCTCGTGCCTGTCGGGCAGGCACTTAAGCCACTGAGCCAAACTCCCAGCCCTAGTTTTTTGAGGCAGGGTCGCACTGTGTAGCTCAGGCCGGCCTTGTGCTCACGTTGTGGCCCAAGCTGGCCTCAAACTCACAACGCTCCTCCTACCTTAGCCTCTGGAGTGCTGGGATTAAAGGCATGTGCCACCACGTCTGGCTAGCCCTTGGTAATTCTGTTGTGAAGTCTGGATTTGTAAATTCTGAATGAATAATAGTCTAACACATTTCTATCAACTTGAACCAGCAGTGGTACATGTGTGATTGTCCCATTGGGTGACTTGTACTACTTACTAGTGGAATAAATAGATCTAATCACTTTTATCAGTCTTTTTACTAACAAAATTAATAAAAAATCACCCAATGGATAGTCATGCATGTACTAGTGGTGGTTTAAGCCACCTAGCAGTGAGGCATACAAATTATGGCCCTGTTGGGAATGTGTTAAAAGGTTTTGTGTTTTGTTTTGTTTTGTTTGTTGTTGTTTTGGGGGACAGGGTTTCCTTATATCACCTAGTTTGGTCGCAAACTTCTGGGCTCAAGTGACCCTCTTGCCTCAGACTGTCACATATCTGGGACTTGAAACCTTAAACCAGAAATTCTACTTTTTTTTTTTCCAGAGGGAGGGTATCCATCATAAAGTTTCTTGATTTGGCTTCCTGTACAGTGAGTCAGTGGAGACATTCCCAGACTTGCAAAGTGTTCACCCCCACCCCAACCCCAGAACTGAGGATTGAATCTGGGGCATGCACAAATGAGCTACATCCCTGGTCCTTTAAAAAAAAAAATTTTTTTTTTTGAGATGCTGACACTGGGCTTGAGCATGTTATCCTCCTGCCTCAGTCTCTTAGAGTGTTATGAACACATAGCCACCAACCCTGGCTATGGTTGACTGTTTTTCAAAAACTCAGAGCTATTTCAATGAGAAAGGAAAAGTTACAGCAAGACTTAGCTTGGTACCATGTTTACCTCAAGTCAATGGCATTTTTGCTACGTTATATTTTTACATTTTGCAAGCAAAAATAAAGGCCTGAATTTGGTGTTCAACATTAGGAGCAGCTTTTGAAAGTTATTTCCAGGCCAGAAATGAAAGTGTTGATTTGTAATACCAGAAAGTTTGTTTGAATTTAAAAATCATTTCTATGAAGTGGTAACTAACTCCTATGAAAACATGACGAAAATTACCAGTGCCCTCCCATGGCAGTGTCTGGCAGCAGGCAAAGTCTGCCGGGAGCTCAGTCTTTCCCAAGCGTACT
Source organism: Dasyprocta punctata (assembly GCA_004363535.1). Lineage (NCBI taxonomy): Eukaryota > Metazoa > Chordata > Mammalia > Rodentia > Dasyproctidae > Dasyprocta > Dasyprocta punctata. The sequence continues at coordinate 13,923 of RJWM01019191.1, read as the reverse complement.
CGTTTACAATTCAGAAGTGCTCAGCTCACTTTTCGAAAGGCAGTCATGGAGTAAAGGAGTAGAAAGGTCAGAAGACCGTGTCCCTTTTTGGCCTGTATTTCAGTCCTGAACCCTCAAGAATAAGCAATGCCAACATTTGGAATTCATTAAAGGTTTAAAATACAATAAGAATGTACATATATCAGGAAAAAGTTGTTTTATTTCCCCTTTCTAGCAAAACAGGCATCTGGAAAAGGAATCAGGCATAATGTGAATTTCTGGCAGTTTTCCCAGGACCTGATAGAACATTTTTCTTGGACCTAACAGCAGAATTTCTGCATTTTAGCTTCCTTTGTCCTTCAGGGGCAATTGCTATCAAGTTGAAATTGTTTTTGAGGAGGTGCTGGCACTCTTCCTTAGACATGAAATCCACAGGAGTAGCTGCATCATTTCAACATTTCAGTGACCTGATAGGAATGTAAAGCAAACCTACCACATGGAGCTCGAGATGATACTTCCAGGCCAGTCACACATGGTTTTGCCATGATTAACTCTACACAGTTAACATCTCGCTTATCTGGTAAACGTTGAATGTTTTTTTTTTTTTTTTTTTTTTTTTTTTTTTTGCTGCAGCTAAGCTAATACTGTCTATGATAGGTTTCAGGCCTGGCCAATTTTTAAAAATGTGAGAACACATTCATTGATAAGTGACCAGTGAAAGAAAAGGACAAGTATTGAACCATCTCTCTAAACTGCCATGTTTTTAAACAATCTGTCTAAGCCATTTATGATATGAGGTCACCTTTCTTTTGTGACTTTCCTATTTCAGCTAGCCTTAGTTTATGCATGCAAGCCACATAAATAATTTAAAATATTTCAGGTAGGCAGCCTCAGAAGAGATGAGAGGTTAGGGACGAAGGTCAAGCTTTGGCAAGAGCACTTAGTCCTCAGCTGCTGACAAAGAAGTCCCAATTGTTTTATTGGAGTAAGTGGAGGGTCAGAGGACAGGGGGAAGATGAGGCTATTGGACTTGACGCAATAATACGTAGAGGACCAAATCCAGGTGAAGCACTGACACCCACTGTACGGAGCAGAGTGGAGAGCACTGGGTTCTGTCAGCCTCTTGTCCTTGCCAAAACTTCCTAGGGCTCTTTATAGAAGGGGTTGTAAATAATATCATCACCAGGGGACTCTGGAATATCAGTGAAATGTTCAGTGCCACCAGGGGTTGTCACTGACTTTGGAAAAAAAGAACATTGTTCATCGGTTTGGGTTCTGGAAAAACCACGTTCATTCTTTTACTTATTCTTGAAGGGATATTTATTGAGAAGTTGTTTAAATACCAGATATATCAGGTGCTGAGATTGGAAAGACGAAAACAAAAAAGACACTTCTGGACCACAGTAGAGTCACCATTTGGGAGGGAAAAAAAGATTGCTATCTTTTTGTAGATAAATGGTAAAGATTAGTTGAATAGAAGAATAACAAATGTATAGAGTAAATGAACTTTAAAAGAAGAAAATATCATTTTGGTGATTACTAATACTATGAGTATTACTATATGAATATTAGCATGAGTAATACATGAATAAACAAAATTCATATTCTAAGTACTCATACCCAGAAATAGTAGGAAATATTTCTTAAGAGTTGTTGTATAGAGCCAGGCGTGGTGATGCACGCCTTTAATCCCAGCACTCAGGAGGCTGAGGCAGGAGGATCATTGTGAGTTTGAGACCAGCCTGGGCTACAAAGTGAGTTCAAGGGCAACCTGAACTGCATAGTGAAACCCTGTCTCAAAAAATAGGATCAGGGATTTAGCTCAGTGGCCTGAGCACTTGTCTGGCAGGCGCAAGATTGAGTTTGATTCCTAGTACCCCCCCAAAAAAAAAGAGTAGTTGTGTAAATTTGATTTATATTTTTTTCTTTGAAAAAACTTGGGTCTAGCGATTAGGGATGATAGTAAAAAAAGAAGAGAAACAGACCTGGATAACCCCTCCCTCCCTTTCTTCTTCCTTTTCTCCATTCCTCCCTTTCTTTCCTTAGGTCGTAGATGTTGAACTCGGAGCCTTGCGCGTAAAAGGCAGGCACCCTACCCTGAGGTACTTCCCAGGCAAACCCTCCCCCTTTCAGTTTTGAGACCTGGTCTTGCTATGTTGCCCAGGCTGGCTTCACCTGAGCTTGGGATCCTTCTGTCTCAGCCTCTGAGGAGCTGGGGGTACAGGTTTGAGCCCAGCAGAAAGTCATTTCCTCCTAAGCACTTGCTTGAATCAGGGGACAGTCTCAAGACATAAAAGGGGTATTAAAATACAAACATCATCTTCGAGTACATTTCTGAAAAATATCCAGTTAAAGGATAATAACAAATCATGTATCATGGTGTTTTAAAAATTATTTATTTCTTTATTTTATTTTTTCTGTTTTTGAGACAGAATCTTGTGACATCACCCGGGCTGGCCTCCATCTGGTGATCCTCTTCCCTTAGCTTCCTGATGCTGAGATTATAGGCATGCAGCACTCTGTCTGGCTCAAAGCATAGTATTTTAAAAGCCAAAATTTAATCCCTTGCTGCAAAGACCATTTCTATAGATGTTTTAAAAAGATACGTTTAAAAAATCACATATCAACAAATTAGGTTCTAAAACCTATTATTCATAATGAGGTTTTTTTTTTCCTTCCCAGTGTGACTTTGTCTTAATAATTTAGCACTTAACACAGTTTCTTACGAAATAGTTATGGTTACTAAACAAATGTGAATCAATGCATGAATGTTGGGTGGTTTTGATTTTTTAAGAAACATCATATTTCTTGTTCAGATCAGTCAAGAAGATAGAGGCCTGAGAATTTTGAAGAAGCAAATGTAAGTATGGCCTATAGATACTTAAAATTGTTTTTCCAATGTACTTTTTCTTTCTTCCTGTTATGAGTAGAATTTCTTCTTCCTGTTAGTAGTTTCACTTTTCCTATATAAATGGAATTTTGTATAAGTGAAACCACGTGGTGTGTTGTAGGTTGTCTGACTTTTCTCAGTTAGTGGAACAATGCAGAGAAATCCCAAGCACCCTCTTCCCAGTTTCCCCTACGGTCCTGTCTTGCAGAAGTCTAGTACAGCATCACTCCCAAGACCCACACTGATACTGTCAAGATGCAGGACATTTCCATCATCCCAGGAAGCTCTTGTCCTTTTACAGCTACATCCCTCCCTCCCATCTCTACCTCCAACGTAACGCTTGCCAACCACTAGTCTGTTTCCCATTTTAATTTTTTTTTCCATTTTAGGACAGTTATGTGAATGAAATCAAAGTATGTAACTTTGTGGAGATTGACTTGTTTTGCTCATCATCATTCTCTGTAGATTCATCCAGTTGCTGTATATTTTGATTGCTGTTTCCTTTGTATTCTGAGTAGTGTTCCATTAAATGGTTGTATCTCAGTTCATTGAATCATTTATCACTTGAAGGACATTTGAATTATTTCCACTTTGGGAATATTATAATAAAGCTGCAAAGAACATTTTTGTAGTGGTTTTCATGTGACATAGGTGTGTTACTTAGATTTCCCATAGCCGAGGCACAATGCTTGCCATCCACAATTTACAGGAGAGATTTAATTTGGCTCATGCTTTCTGGGAATGAAGTCCTTGGATAGCTGGCTCCAAGGCAAGAACATCATGGTGAAAGTGTGTGGGTAGCAAAGCTGCCTAACTCATGACTTCTGGGAAGTGGAGAAGGGGAACAATGCCACAGAGGAAGAGGCGAGTAAACAGACATAGACGCCAAAGTCATGCCTTCAAAACCCATCCAGACACACCCAGAAGGGGGATCCCAAAGCCGATCAAGTTGATACTCCACCTTTACTGCCATAATAGGTGAGATTTGTTTTGAAATTTTGTATTATTGTTTTTTCTTTTTAAAATTAAAAAAAAAAAAAGACAAGATGAATGCCCAAGAGTACAGTTGGTAAAATGTCTCTTTTTGTCTTTTTTGTCCATTTTCTAATGATTTTGTTTTAACTGTTGAGTTTTGAAAGGTCTTAATATATTCTAGATATTAGATCTTTGTCAGATATGTGGTTCACAAATATATTATCTCAGTCTGTAGCTTGTATATTTTCAAAATTTCAGGAAAATAGAAGGGATATTATTATTACACGAGAGCAGGAAGGGAATAAAGAAAGGGAAACGTATAGAGATGTAAGGAAGAGGAATGGGGGTAGATGTGATCAAAATGTATTATATGCGCGTATGAAAATAGCACATCAAAACCCAATATTTTATAAAATGAATAGGCACTAACAAAATACATTAAAATACAAAAAAAAAAAATAGATACAGTACCTGTTACTGTTTGACTCAGAGAGTCAATGAACAATAAATCTCGTATTTCAATCATCCTAGCCTATAACTTCACCACTTAAAAATTACAAATGTAGCAATGATAATATGATTTTTATTTCAAATTTAGAATGTACTATAGATCATTTTGATTAATTAAACCTTTATTGTGCACCAGGTTGTATGTCAAATGCTCTACATATGAACCTAAGCAGGATAGATTTCCTTATCCATCATTTTGGAGAAAAGAGACATACAAAACAAAAGTAACCTGTTCAAGAATTTTCAGTTAGCAAAAGAGCAAAACTCTGACATTGATGTTACAACCACCTCTTCTCCTGTCTCTCACTTTTATTTTTGTTGTCATTCTCAACTTCATTCAATCCAAACCCCAACTTGCCCTAAACCTTTTCTTGGTTATGTTTGTTTCTTTTATGATTATTCAGATGGTACTGACCTAAATCACTGGAATTTTAACCGTATAACTTCAATAACATGTAATCTGTTTAACACATCTAAATTTTCTCCTACATGGAATCTAAGATCTAGAAACATTTTCTATGCCATTCTATTCAGCGAAAAAATTCCCAAGGATTAGTATAGCAAATGGATATTAGAATTTGTTAGTATAGTTCTGAGTATTAGTTAAAATAGTGGAAAACAATGAACAAATTTGAGTATTAGCTTTGTAAATTTTTATTTGTCCTTCTCCTTTTCACCTTTGAGTCCATTACAATTTTGATTTCAAACTAAATTTTTGATTACAGTTTCAAAAAATTAAAATTCCTTATGACGACCTCTTACTGGTTTCCCTTTTCTTTCTTATTTGTTTGGTGCTCAAGATTGAACCCAGTGCCTTTGCACTGAGCTATATCCCCAGATCTTTTTATTTTTTAAATTTTGAGGCAGGGTCTCACTAAGTTGTCTAGTGTGGCTTTGGACCTTGGGAACTCCCTGCCTCAGCCTGCTAGAATGATGGAATTACAAACCTGCACCACCACGCCCAGCTTCTATTGCTTTTCCAATGACTATTTCTATTATTGATTTTAGTTGTTTTTGGAAAAAATGAAAGAAAGGACAGAAGAAGAAAGAAAAAAAAAGAAAAAGAAAGAAAGAAAGGAAGGAAGAAAGAAAAGAAAAGAAAAGAAAGAAAGAAAGAAAGAGAAAGAACATTTCAGTATTGAACCAAACCCTGGAGGTTGGTACCCATTTTTCATTTTTCTTCAAGATGATTTTTCTAATCCCGAGCACGTGACTTATGTTTGTCTTTAGACCTCACCTCTCCAGGTGAAAGGGGTAATTTCTACTGTCCCTGGGGGGAATGCAGCAAGGTCTTTCCAAATGCCAGCAGTCCTGACCAGTGAGTTGGGGGACAGGCACCTCTGTGGCAGGTTAGGGTCTCTGAGGGCAGGAACTGAGAGGGGCTCGAGTAGGAGAGGTTTATTGTTGGGTAAGATCTAAAAAGGAAAAGAGGAGGGAGCAGGCTGGGCACGTGGGGCTGCAGACCTGGGGAGCTCTGCCCTCAGCTGGACCTGTGAGAGGACTCACTTAGACCTTTGCGAACTCTCTGTTCAGCCATTGGGCACAATCTTCCCAAGAAGCACATGACTGCTATTGTCTTAGTCACTTTTCTCATTACTGGGACAAAATATCTGACACCCACAATTTAAGGAAGGAGAGGTTTATTTGGGCTCATGTTTCTGCCCATAGTTTTACTGACTCCGAAGCAGGGTGCCTTGGCAGAAGGGCATGGCGCAGGAGAGCTGCTCACAACACGGAATGTGGGAAGCAGTGAGAGATGGGAGGAGACTGAGAGGGAGATAAACCCTTCCAAGTCACACCCCCAGTGACCCACCTCCTATTGCAAGTCAGTCAGTCATCTTCCAAAAGCCCCACCTATGAGCTTGTGAGGCTCTTGGGGAACATTTGGGTATAAACTGTAATGACTGACCATGGTTTAAATGCCCCCAGCAAAATGCATGTTAAGGTACTAAGAGGGGGCACCTCCCAGAGATGAACAGCTTATCTTGCAGAGTGGGTCTGTTATGAAAGCCAGTTTGGCTCTGTCTTGACCTCCAGAACTGGCAGCAGAACAAATCTGTATTCTTTATAAATTACCCAGTCTATGGAGATAAGTTATAGCAACAGAAAACTGTTTAAGACTATGACCTTGAGTTGAAGGCTGAGGTGGAGCTGGAAGAAGATGGGAGTGAAGGCTGTGGGCACCTAGCTGGGCAGCAGGCCCTGTGCTGAGGAGGCCCTGAGCAATGATGCCTGTTACTGCCCCAAGACGGGAGAGAGGGGGAATCTGAGAAGTAAGAGATGTCCACCAAGCCTCCGTGACTGGCAGATATGCAGAAGCGTAGGTCAGAGATAACTTCTAACTAGGAGAGCACTAGTATTAACCAGTGTGGTTTGGCTGCTATATAATCTCTTCTCACCCTGCTGACAAACTGCCTTTTGCTGAAAGTAGCCTGGTTACTTTTTGCACAAGTTGTCATGACTCATGCCCTTTGTATTGAGGGATGTACCATCTTCCCAGCCACACCTGGTAAAGTTGGAAGTGTCTTGATGTGAAACTGTCCCCTTCTGACTGGAGACGAACCAACTCAATGCTCTTTGGAAGACTCAAATGCTAAAAGAGAGCATGTGCACTGGCTGTACCCTAAAGGACACCGAGCTGGTGTTTTCCTTTTCTCCTGCTCTGCTGTGCTGTCCAGATAGCAGTGGGACCCAAAAGCCCTCCTGGAGCCCCAAAGAAGCAACATGTCCTTTGCTTCTTTGTATATCCTTGCAGTAAACCCCAGTCCTCACAGGTGATCTAGGTATGTTGCTTTCAATTTGAAAATTATGATGCTGATGTTTATTTCTTCCTTGTAACAGTAGAAAAAAGATGAAGACTCACCCAGACTGTCTATGAACTTCCCCTTGCTCTTCTATTTGAGTAGCTTTGATAAGCCCTGCCCTCAGGCAGCTCCCTCTGTGCCCATGGGGTTATTTTTCCCACAGCAGGAGCTGACCCATCTGTAATTTTTGAATGTCAGGCTGACTTATCTGCTGCATTTTCATGGAATTCAGAAAACAAAACAAAAACAGACAACAGACAGCACACAATCTTCAGGCTCCGTGAAGTAGCCCCAAGTGCTTCCTTTCTACATGATATTTTTCTGCATTAGTTTGCTCCCTCGTGCTCAGTTTAAAAAAGATAGAAAGAGAGAGAGGTCACATTTACATACCCTTACCTCAGTATATTGTTATCATTGTTATATTTTGTTATTGTTGCTAATCTCTTATTGTGCCTACTGCATAAATTAAATTTCATCATATACAGAGATCTGTACTGTTCTTGGTTTCAGCCATCCACCCGAAGTCCTGCAATGTAACCACTTTGGGTCAGTTCGTACTTCTGCTTTGTCATGAAACAGTCTTCCTGTCTCTTCTTTCACTAACTTATACATTTGCTCATTGACTTTTGTCCCCCTCCCCAGTCCTCTGTTCCCATGTCATGGATCCTGCCCATGTTCCCTCAGTTCAGATGCACTGAGTAGGCAAGAGCATTTCAGGATCTTTGTGATTCAGTCCTACTCTTCACTGTTAATCATGGCTTCATACTTCCTTTTAATTGTGTCACTCAAGAATGCAATGCCTATATAGTGTGAAGGATAGCATAAGGATAAGAGACAGGATATAATAAGGGATTATTTCTTGCTTTGAACAGAATTCCTAAAAAGATTTTTTGAACAAAATTATTTACTACAGGATCATCTTGGAGTTTCTCCATAATGCACTTGAACTCTTTGCTTTGCAGTACTTGAATTTTTATTTTACTTTTCTTAAAAAGTATCCATCAAGTTAAGTAGACAATATTCCAAGAAAAAATTGTTCTGTATAGTTGTAGATGATGCATAGTGATAATGCTATTGTTTTCTTATACAATAATGCTACCCTCTATCCAAAGAGGGTACATTGCAGGACTTCGGGTGGATAGCTGAAACCAAGAATAGTACCAATCTCTGTATATGATGAAATTTAATTTATGTAGTAGGCACAATAAGAAATTAGCAACAATATCAAAATATAACAATGATAACAATATACTATAGTAAGCGTATGTAAATGTGACCTCTCTCTTTCTCAAAATATCTTACAGGACTATACTCTTCCATCTTCTTGTGATAATGTGAAATGACACAATGTCTCTGTGAAGAGAAGTGAGGTGAATGAAATAGGCATTGCAGCACATATTGTGATACCATGAGTTGGTCTTATAATTGAGATAGCTATTAAGTGGTGGGTAGCAAATACTGCATGGAAACCTGGGACAGAGATGATTAACATCTAGGTAGACAGGGCCATAGTCCATCACACCACTTAGTTTGGTGACCAATTGAAAATTTATAAATTGTGTCCTATTTGGTATTTTTAGATCACTAATGACTGAGTAACTAAAACCATGGAAAATGAAACTGTAGATGACGAGGCTACTGTGTATGTCTGAAATACTTGAAAGGCCTGAAGCATAACTTAGAAGAGACCAAGTGACTTTTAACATAAGGAATGAGCGATCTATGGTTTTATGTTGTGCAAACAATAACAACAATGAAAGTCAGTTTTACACTAAAGGTAAGTGAGGCAGTGAAAATGCCTTCTGAGTGCAACAAGTTGAGATGATGAAGCAGGCTTTACTTGCCCCCACTTGGGGAAAGGAGGGAAGCTATTATGTTTTTCTTCCCATTTTTATTTAAGTAGCTATTATTCTAATGTGATTTAAAACTCAGAAGGCACAAGTTCACTCCCTAGAAATAGCCATATAAGTGCAGCCAACTGATTATTGTCAGAACGGCAGAGGCGGCACAGTACAGACAAGACAGTCTTTTCAACAAGTGGACATCCACGTGCAAAAAAAAAAAAAGAAAAAAAAATGTCTGAACACAGACTTTACAAGTTTCACACAAAGATAACTCAAAAAGTATCACAGTATTAAGTACAAGATGCAGAATTCTAAAAGTTTAGAAAGCAACATAGGAGATAATACAGTTGAGTTGGGTTTGGCAAGGCCTTTTTTTTTTTTGAGACAGCATTATGGTTTAGATCTAGATGTCCCCCCAAACCTTGTGCATTCAGAGGCAGAACTTCTAGGAGGTCATTGGATTACAGGGATGTGTGATACTCATCAATGGATTGGTGCACTGACAGTTTATAGTTAACTGTGAAGAGGAGAAGAGAGGCCTGATTGGAGGCAGCAGCTCACTGGGAGTGCAGCCTGGAAAGGTCTCCCTTCCCTTCCCTTGACCCCTGGAGTTTGAGCTGTTTCTCCTCCGCAGTCCCATTGCCATGCCGCCCTGCCTTGGAGCCAGCAACTAGGTACTGAAATCTCTACACACTGTGAGCCAAAACAAACCTCTCCTCATTTAAGTCGTAGGTGTCAGATATTGTGTCCCAGCAGTGAGAAAATAACTAAGACAGACAGGCCCTTGCTAAGTTGGCCAGGCTATCTCAAACTTGGGATCCTCCTTAGCCTTCCTGGAATTATAGGCATGTGTACCAAAATGCATCGGAACAATGAATTTTTAGAAATAATACAACACACAGTCTTTGAAGAAAGAATTGATAAATTGGGCTTTGTTAAAATAAAAAATCTCAGCTCTGTGAAAGACATTGTTAAAAGGATGAAAAGACAAGTCATGGATTGGGAAACAATATTAACAACAACAACAAAATCTGATAAAGGACTGTTATCCAAACTGTACAAAGAATTCTTAAAACTCAAAGTAAGAAAACAACCAAATTAATTTAATTTTATTTTTTATTAAAATTTTTTTATTTTAAAGAGAAAAAAACACAGAAAAATAAAAAAGCAATCAAGCAAACAAGAGAAAACAACAACAAAAGCCAAACAACAACAATAGCAAAAACAATAGTAACACAGGATTTCAAGACAAGATGATAGGAATTTAACAATGGCTGTTATATTACATACTGTTATCTTTAAAATAGTTGCTCAGCTTACCAAATACAGGCATGCAGAACTGATCAAACAATAATGATTTCCTTTTGAGCAGTTTCTTTCCCTTTCACTGTATCTGTTATAACTTTTGGATCTTATTTACTTTCAGTTTCTTACACTAGTGAGACAACATGGTGTCTACACATGCAAGTCTGACTCACTTCACTTATGAGTATGGTTTCTCATTGCACCCATTTATCTATAAAAGCCTGTAGTTTAGTCCAAACTAATTTTAAAATGAGTGCAGTGGCTCATGCATGTAACTGCAGCTACTCAGTGCTTAGGAGAATGAGGCACCAGAATTGCAAATTAGAGACCATCTTGGTCAAGTTAAAGAAATCCCATCTCAAAATAAAAAATCAAAATGAGGGTGTGTCTTGGTTACTTTTTTCTTGTTGCTGGGACTAAATACCCAACATCCAAAATTAAGGAAGGAGAGGTTTATTTAGCTCACAGCTTGTGGAGATTTCAGTTCCTAATCAGCTCACTCCAAGGCAGGGCGGTGTGGCAGAGGGCAACAGTTCATAGTGGTGGAAGACAGCAAAAGCAACAAGAGCAAAAAGAGGAGTGTGTGAGAAGATGCTTTCTGTCCCTTATATTGTATGTAGGTCACACCCACCCTAGGGTGAGTGTAGCACTCACACTCATGATCCCAGCACTGGACCATGAATCAGTCACAAATTCTAGGAGCCTGTCCCCATGACCGCATGAGGCTTTGGGGGAACATCCAGACACAAACTATAGCAGGGTGGGAATGTAACTCCTTGAGTTCAATCACCAGTACCATTTTAAAAAAAGAAAAAAGCCAAAAACCTTAATAGGCATTTCTTGAAAGAAAATGTCTAGATGGCAGATAAGCATCTGAGGAGATCCTCACATCATGCGTCATCAGAGAAATATGAATTAAACAACAGTGAGAGGTCACCTGTACCTATTCGAATGGCCAAAATCCAGAACCTCACAAAACCCCAAATGATAACAAGAATGTAGAGGCATCAGGACAGTCATTTGTTACTGATGGAAATGCAAAATGGTATGGCTGCTTCCTACAAAACTAAACCTAATCTTATCCTGTAAAAGCTGGCAATCACACACTGATATTTACCAAAGGAGTTGAAAATGTATGACCACAAAGAAACCTGCACAGAGATATTTATAGTAGGTTTATTCATAATTTCCAAACTTGGAAACAATCGAGGTATACTTCAGTAGGTGAATTAACAAGTAATATCTAATATATCCAAACATGGGATATTATTTAAAGCTCAAAAAGAAATTAACTATCAAGTCTTAAAGAGAAATAGAAGAAACTTAATGTGCATTACTGAGTGAAAGAAGTCCATCGGAAAGGTTACGTATCATACGATGTTCTGGAAAAGGCAAAACTATAAATTATAAGATCAAGGGGGCCAGGGGTTTGGGAAGGGGGATGAATGGGTGGGGCACAGGGAATTTTTAGGACAGTGAAACCACTCTGTAGGATATTGTGCTGGTGGGAATACATGCATTGTATTAGGCAATGTTTTCATCACTGCAAACAGCACCCAACACCCACAATTTAAAGGATGGGAGTTTGCTCCCGGTTTCAGTTCAGATTTGGTTGGCTCCAAGGCAGAGATGTCATGACTGGAGGGGATGATGGAGGAAAGCTGATTAGTTCACGGGGCTGGGAAGAGTGCCCGAGTGGGAGCAGTGAGGGACCAGATATAGACCCCACTACAATGCCTCCATGAGCAGCAGACACACCCAGAATTGTGTTCCACCTATCCCTGGGGCAGATCGCAAAGCCAGTCAAGCTCGAACTCCAGCCTAACCATCACATACATTATACTGTGTATTTGTCAGAATTCATACAATGCACAACACTAAGAGTGAACCCTAATCCACACTATGGACATTGCGTGGTACTGATGTGCCAGCATTGGGTCATCGAGGTAGGCTCATCCGTCTACCACTCTGGTGGGAGATGTTGTTAAAGGGGGAGGCAGAAGACATGGGAAATATCTGTTACTTTTGCTTAATTTTCCTGTGAACTTAAAACTACTGTAAAAAAAAAAGACCTGTTTTTAAAAAAAGAATTCTCCTTCCCATCCTTGGCACATTAAGAGTTCCTTAAGTTTGACCCCTCCCTGCCCACCATCCATCACTTCCATTCTTTTGCTCATTTGATAAATGTTTGCTAAGCACTTGCCTAGCCAAGGTACCATTTCCAGGTGCAAGGACACAGCAGAAAATAAAGCAAAATCCTTGCCTTTCTGGAACTGACATTGCAGCAGGGTAGAAGCAGGTAGCAAGGGGAAACTGAATACAGGTGCTCACTGGCTCACAGTGGTTCCACCTATGATTCTTCAGCTGTCTGATGGTGCAGAAGCAGTACTCATCTAGCAAAAATATTTATAGTAGCTTTATTCATAATTCACGTGTTGAATTTCGATCTCTTCCTGGGCTGGCAATTTGTGGTCTGATACTCTCTCGTGACCCTGAGCAGCCGTGTGATCACAGCTGACGTTCAACAGCGTGCTGCTAAGCTGGGATACAGGGTAGACTAGGTGGACCACATGCATTTTCAACTACGATGTTTTCAGTTACAATGGTACACAACCCCATTGGAAGTGGAGGCCCATCTGTGTATGGTCTGGCTGAAGGTGTTAAGTGATATGGAAGATAAGGAGTACCTGATCAAGGAGGGTGCTATTTTTAAAGGGTGGTCTTGAAAAGCTTTCCCGATGAAGAGATATTTAAGTAGATACTGAACAGAGAAAGGTAGCAAGCCACACGGCTCTCTTCAGAAAGCTTTTGTTTGGGGCAGAAGGGACAGGAGATGCAGCCACATTCTAGGCAGACTCGTTTCTCAGATTGCTCCACAGCCAGAGTAACTTCTGTACTTTTTCCAAAGAAAGACTAGTGGGAGAAATCGCTTTCTCGATGTGTTATTTCAGGCACATTCACGGACCACGTGTGGCCCTGTAAGCTAGTAATGTGGCCCCACAAGATGGGAAGGAATTCAGAATAGGGTTTGAGTTTTTGGTATATTTTCAGTTGACATAAATACATTACTTGTAAATTTTCAAATGGGTTGCATACTGTCACAATCTTTCAATGCAATGAAAAATATGACTCTACCAGGCTTTTATAAAACCTGCCTTCCCAGAGATAATATCCCTTGCTTTTTGGCAGTAGACACATTTGTGAACAACTATTTTCAAGAATGAAGCACATGAGGAATAAATTTAGACTAAAATTTTCTTTTTTTTTTTTTTTTTTTTGCGGCACCGGGGATCGAACTCATAACCTTGCGCCTGCCAGGGTAGGCACTTAAGGCACTGAGCCAAACTCCCGGACCTGGTTTTTTTGAGGCAGGGTCGCACTGTGTAGCTCAGGCCGGCATTGCGCTCGCGTTGTAGTCCAAGCCGGCCTCGAACTCACAACGCTCCGCCTACCTCAGCCTCCCGAGTGCTGGGATTAAAGGCGTGCGCCACCACGCCCGGCTAGACTAAAATTTTCTGACAGGCATCTTGAGAACTGGGAATTACAACCTCTTCCACTGACCCAGACGTTGATGAGTTAGTCTCACAAAGACAAGGTCAAATATCCCACTAATTTA
>RJWM01019190.1:22062-39656 GCA_004363535.1 Dasyprocta punctata | reverse complement strand
TCACAGAGAGCTCAGGGATTTGTTGTGTGATCACAGAGAGCTCATGGATTTGTTGTGTGATCACAGAGAGTTCAGGAATTTGTTGTGTGGTCACAGAGAGCTCAGGGATTTGTTGTGTGATCACAGAGAGCTCAGGGATTTGTTGTGTGATCACAGAGAGCTCATGGATTTGTTGTGTGATCACAGAGAGCTCAGGGATTTGTTGTGTGGTCACAGAGAGCTCAGGGATTTGTTGTGTGGTCACAGAGAGCTCAGGAATTTGTTGTGTGATCACAGAGAGCTCATGGATTTGTTGTGTGGGCATCAAGCTCATGAGGACAGAACAGAACACGGCTGAGTGTGCATTACAGAGCCAACGCCTGTCGGCTGTCAGAAGCAGCAGGCTGCCCACTTTCACGGGGAGATCTATTTTCCAGGATCCACGAGGATCCCTGCTGCTAAATATTGTCTGCTTCCACCTGATTGGTGTCTGAAGTGCAGTTATTTCATTTTCTCCTTTGCATTAAGTATGAGCAAAGATCTGCTGAGAAACCCCAACTTTCCCATGTCCCCATCCACCCCACCTAAGGGTCCATCCACAGCCAGTTGCTCGGGGCAGTCTCACCAGGGAGTGCTAAGTCTCTCACCTCACAGGGACCGAGCTCCAGCACCCTCTGTCATGGGGAGGCCTGGGGAGGGGATCTGAGTTAAAGAGCACAGAGGGGACAGCTGGCCAGGTCACAGCTTCAGGAAGGGCAGAGGCCAGGAGAGCGGAAGTCAGGAGAGGACCGAGGAGCTCACAGTCCTGGGTAGGGTCCTCGTGTGCGTGGAGAATGCAGCATAAAAAGAACCAGTGACTGAGGTAGAAGCAAAGACAAGACCCCTCCCAACACAAAGGCACAGAGCGCAGCGTGTCCCCTGCTGGCTGGGAGGCATGCGGCCTCACTCTGGGCGATTACCACGGGAGCTCACTGGGCAGGCTGACAAAGTCGTAGGCAAGGTCTCTCCTGGCCTCCCAGGTCTGCGAGGTCCTCGGCGTCCTCCGCTGCCTGACCCCATCTCTCCATGAACCGCCCCTGCTGAGCTCAGCCGGCTGCCTCAGGAGGGTGCACGGTGGACGTGTGCCCTCACGCTTACTGGGGGGACCTGGAAGAACAGGGGCTGGAGCTCACGGCTCCTGGTGAGTGGTCTCTGACCCACTGCTAGGATGACTGCTGACGTCCTAGAAAACTCTTGGCTGGAGTCCGTTTTCCTCAAGGGCTAGTACAGCCAATGACGTGGCCCTCCATCCATTCACCAGGATCCTGCGCTTACATTTGAAGCACCTATTGCACTTCTAGGATTGGAGAAGAAACAAAGCTTTTCCTCGTCCTGGGGAGGCACTGTTCTGCTCGGTGGGCCAGTCCCAGAAGGGCTGAGCGGGTCAGCTGCCGGGCTCCTGGCCCTGCCAACGACAGCTTCCTGCCCGTGTTCTGCAGCCTCCTTCAGACCCCCTTCCTCATGGGGTGAGGGCCACGGCTGGGGCAGAGGGTGGGGTGGAGCGGGGAGCACTCAAGGGGCAAACTGAGGGGAGGCAGGACCGTGAGGGCCGGCGTGGAGCCCAGAGAGAGGCTGACCCCGGCCTCCGGGATGAGCGCCCACGGCAAGCCGATGGGCAGCCTGTGTCCTCCACTGCAGGGGCGGCCGCTGGGCCTTGGGGCCCCTAGGAAGGCCTGCACTGCCCAGCCTCTTCCTGCTGCTGTTGACTTAGCTTCCCAGGTGGCAACCACATGACGGGAATTTGGTCAGTGCTGCTTAACTCTAAGAAAACAGGGAAGGGTCTGGCATGGAGCTGGATACTCAAGAATAACAGGTGTTTCATTGTCTGGTTTCGTTAGTTCACCCCATCCCCAAAACCGTGTGGCTCAGGGTAAGACTCAGATGAAAACCGCAAAGAAACATCTTGCTTTCACCTGTGTCACCAGTGACCCCTGGACCAAGAGACTGGGCTCGGACTGCTTATCTGTCCATGAGTGGGAAGGCAGGGACGGGGGAGGGAGGACTGCGGGATCTCAGGAAAACCCTAGAAACCAGCCAGTGGGGGTAAGCCTTGGGGCGTGTGGTGATTCTTCCAGCACCCATCCCTGAGCCCAGGGAGTCCATGGCCCTGAGCCAGGGGTGCTCCCCTCCCCAAGCCAGGGGGAGCCCACCTCCCCACGCCTGGGGATGCCCACCTCCCTGAGCCCGGGGGTGCCCACCTTCCCGAGTCCAGGGGTGCCCACCTCCCCAAGTCTGGAAAGCCCACCTCCCTGAGCCCAGAGGCACCCCCCTCTCCAAGCCTGGGGGCACCCACCTCCCCAAGCCTGGGGGCGCCCCCCTCCCTGAGTCTGGAGAGCCCACCTCTCTGAGTCCGGGGGCACCCACCTCCCCGAGCCTGGGGGCGCCCACCTCCCTGAGCCCAGCAAGTCCACCTTCTAGGACACCCACAGAGCAATGACACCAGGTGGCCCTCCTGGTCACACTTGCTGGGGCTCTGCTACCCAGAGGCACAGGGGCTCTGGGAGCTGAAGTGTCTCTCACAGCAAAGGCAGCTGCTCCACAGGCTCTGAGAAAACCCGCTGGTGCCGGTGACTCAGCTCTACCTGGGCTGGAGGACGCCAGGCTCTGCAGGGCGGGGACAGCCCTGGGGGTGGGGGTGGGAAGGAGCCTGGGCAGCTTCACTGTCCTCCCAATGGCCTGGGGTTGGCGCACGTCCGTGGTTTACCTGTTGGGCAGAGCACCCATGTAGTGGGCTCAGGCTGGGGGTGTTCGGGTGGCTGTTGGAAGAAACTGAGCTCCAGAGCGTGGGGCTCCTGGCCCCTGATGGCTCCCTAAGAGGGAGGGGCTCACTGTGCCCTGGCTCTGTGTCATGCGGCGGTGCCCATGCTGGGTGGCACAGTGGAAAACCCCGGCCAGCTGGAGGCTGAGAGGGCTGCCAAAGCCCCGGCTGCCCACACCCAGAGCCGTGAGCCCAGGGAGCCCGCTGGTCACCCAGCTGCCGTGCTGGGCGCTTTCTTCCGACTGCAGAGCAGAAAGTGAAGCCAAGGGAGCCAGGGGAGATCCTGCTGGTGCAGGGCAGAGAAGTGGGTGTCGGCCCCCACCAGCGGAGCCCTCTGTACGTCTCGAGGCTCGTACCTCAGGGCAGCTTTGAGAGAGTAGGGCCCTTCCAGGGGAGGAGGCTGAGGCAGGAGGGCTCTCGCTCGCCTCCATAGGCCGCCATGGACAAGACCCCACCCTGTCCCAAGTGCTTCACATCTTCGAGTTCTAAAGGGTTCAGGGTGGCACAGTCAACCCTCGAGGAGGCTGTTTACATTAAGGAACAGAATTCAAACGTCAATCCGCATGTCGAGTTTCACGCAATTTTTGGTAGCAGCAGTAGAAAGAAAATCCAGATCTTAGCATGGGTTGAGTTCTTAGGGGGCTCACTGGCCACATCCACCCTGAGGCATGTGGTCCCAACTCGGCAGCTGGAGCGGCCCTGGACATCCGGTGAGGGCTGGCGATCCCACAGACTGTGGGGTCACAGCCGCCTCCTTCCTGCGCTAACACTGTCTCGGGCTGTGTCTGACGTTTCATGCTTGTCTTGTTTTTCCGTCTAATTATCTAATTATTATTTATTTTCTTGGCTCAACCTAGAATAACTGTTCCTTTTAATTATGGATTTTTCATGGCGTTCAGCCAGGATTTCTCACATGCCAGGGCAGTGAGTGATTTCTCCTTCCACCCTTCGCCAGCTGGACGCGATTCTACCAGCACATTTATCACTAAGCCCTCGCAGTGTAGCCTGCGTCTCCCTATTAAGTCTCCAGCCCTTTAATGTCCGGAGCCAGGCCCGCATCCGCTGTGTGACCTTACGGAAACCGCGTCCCCACAGCTGGGTCCGTCAGGACAGATTCCTGGAGCCGGGCCTTGCCCGCGGCCAGCCCAGCCCGGCCGACGGCGCTCACCATCTCAGGGCAAATTTCCCTACGGCTACAAATTCACCTTGAGTGGTTTTGGTGTAGAACAGAATAAACGTGTATTTCATCAGTGGAAAAACATCCCGGTAAAAGCCAGGAATGTTGCCCATTTCTGTGTAAAACAAGATGTGTGTTGTTTCACCTTGAAGAGGGAAGATGAGATAAAGATCGATAGACAGAAATACAGCAAGAAAAGAAAAGTTACTGTCTCTTAGCACTAGGTGCTAGGATTATAGGTTAATCTCATTTTCCTCATTACACCAATCTCCCACCGTTTCTAAACATAAAAGCGCCGGAGTTACAGCCAGACATAAAGACGATCAGTCGTGAAAGATGAAAGGAAAGAAATCCTTAACAGCAATAAGGGCGAGAAGAGCTTGCTGTCGGGCACTGGGTCTGCATTTGGGAAACGTGCCTCCACGAGGAGTCCTATTTCCTTGGTCGTCCGATTTTAATTAAATATATCATCTCTCCAGAGCTATATGTGCTGTATTAAATTTTTACATGAGTCATTAAAGATTTAGTTTTAGAGTCTCACCCTTGACAGAACAATTTTCCAAGTATAAGATTTTACTCCTCAGTTTAAATTATTCTCTCCTCTCTTCTCTTCCAATTTAAGTCACTCATTTGCAACCAAACGCTTGGTGAAATGTAGCCACTGAATGCACAAAGCCTGAACTCTAGGGAATGGGCCTCATGCTGTGCATGTAATGAAACTATTTCTCTCTGATGATCTCAATTAAAAGAAGTTAACAACCGGGAGTGTGACTTTAATTATTTCTTGATGGATCTGTGTGCTCTGCCAGGCTGGGAAAGCAAGGGCAGCTTCCGCTGGTGAGTCCCAGGGCTGCCCTGGCACGGTCCCTGGCATGGCCGGTGGGAGGGTTTCAGGAAGGAGCATCACACCCTGGTGTCAGCAGCAGAGACTGGAGGCCCCATCATACTAGCTCTGCCCCCAGTTAAGTGCAGATCAAGGAGACAACCATTGTTCCCCATGGCCTGCAGTCACAAGAAGGGGATCCCAGCCAGGCCCAGCTGGGCAGTTCTTCTGCTCCGTGAACGATGAGCCAGGGTCCTTGACGCTGCACTACTGGTGGCCGGTTTGGTCTGTAGGGCCGAGGCTGCGTCACTCTGGCCTGGGCTCTGGACCCAGCTGCCCCTTCCTCCATCTCCTTCTGGGCTGTGCTGGCCTCAGTGCGAGGCTGGCAGGCTTCATGTGGGGACTCGTCTCCCGAGAGTGCAGGGACAGAGTGGACGCCGTCCTCCTTGGGTCCCAGAGGTCTGGCCGGGAATCCGCGCTCTCGCCTCCGTCACCCTTCAGGTCCCAAGCAGACCCAGAGGGGCACAGACTTCTCCACCTGAGGCTGGATCAGGGAACCAGGGTGCCTGAACCAGCACCTCGGCCCATGGCACAACCCCTGTGGGCACAGTGCGGCTCACCCCTGCTGTCCCTGAGCTGGCACGGAGCACTGAATCACAAGCACAGAGCCGAGGATTGAGTTTGCCCGTTTGTTCCGGTCTCCGGGCCTGCGCTGACACGTCCGGTGTGCATTCGATGATCCCTCACTGCATGCCCGGTGCAGCTGGATGCTGACAGTCACGGCTGGTGTCGCAGCCTTGCGCCGTGTCCTTGGGTCGCCGAGTACACAGCGCTCAGCGTTGGGCGTGGCCGGGATCAGCTCAGGATATGAGCAGGGCCTCAGCCCAGTGTGCACGTGCAGGCCTCCCACTCCACCGCAGGCCGTGTGAGTGGATGGGAGCTCAGGGAGGCGGGTCTGAGAGAAAGGGGCTCACGTGCCCAGGAAGCGGCCTGCGGGGAACAGCCAGGGGTCCAGGGTGGGTGCTGAGGGTCTGCACAGCTTCCTTGGACGGAGCCCCGGCCTGCCCTGACTGCCTGAAAGCCTCAGCTGCCCGGAGTCTGCATGCTGGAGCAGCACACAGGCTGCACACAGCGCTTCCCCTGGGAGGAGGCCTGGGCAGCCCCTGACTCCTGGCTCATTTCTTATTTAGTCTCAGGTTTGGTCAGCCCGGGGCAAGTCTCCCCCCGTCCCTGTCTGTCACTTCTGCCTCCGAGCTCCACGTCCCCATCCAGCCTCATGGCAGGCTGCAGGGTCCGTGAAGGTTTGTCTACGAATGACGAGCCAATCTCAGGGAAGACAAAAGCTGCTCTTACTGGCTTCCCAGTAACACTGACATTTTAGAAATAGCTGCTAATGTCAAACACAGTTAGTAATGGAACTGGATTTTCTTAAATCTCCACCAAGTGTCGGAGTGTAGTATCGATGTGCTGTTTGGGCTCTGAGATGAACGGATGGTACCAGGCGGCTGCTGACATGACTTTGGCCTTTGCCTGGCTCCTCAGTGGCCTGAGGGCTTGAGGGCTCTGGAAGAGCGAAGGCCGTGAAACCCTTCTTACGGGGATGGGTGGCTTCAAGTTCTTGGGTTTCCTTAGCCTTCACCCCACAAGTGCTAAAAAGCACCTCTGAACACATTTCAGATGCCTCAGTTCTCAAGTGGACTAGTGGAGCTCTTGTACGCACATGTACACACACATGTACAGACACACACGTACACACACACACACAGCCCCCTCGCAAGCTCAAGGCAGAGCCAGGGCTGTGGCATCGCTCCAGCAGCCACATCCTCACAGCTCTGCAATTTGGAAACTGACAACTACTTTTCCCCGTTCCATTCACTCAATTCAACCAACATTCATGGATGGACACGTGACAGAGACAGGCACCCATACAGACTGCACGTATGTCCCCCAAATTCATGTGTGGAAGTCCCACTGTGACATTAGGCGGTGGCCTTAAGGAGAGAATAGGTTAGAGGGGGCCATGAAGTGGGCCCACAAGGGGACCGTGCCCAGTGGGAAGGGGAAGACACAGGCGACCCCCTTTCCTCCGCCATGCTAGGATGTGGGGAGAAGGAAGGAGGCTCCCCCAGCAGCCCCCCACGCCGGCACCAGACCTCACACTTCTGCAGCTCCCGAGGGGTGAGCAATGGCGCCTGTTCTTAGCACTGCCCCGGCTTCAGGACCTCGCAACAGCAGCTCACAGAAACACGGTCCTCTCTTGAAGAGCCTCACATTTCAGTGAGAACAGCAGCCCTGAAACTACAATGATCCACTTGAGCAAAGGATCTGCACAGCATTCAGACCCAACAGTCTTGAGAAGACTTTGAGAGACTTTAAGACGAAGGTGAAGCGCGTGGCACTGAGCTCGTCTGAGGGTCTGCTCTCAGTGAATCCTCCACGCAC
The DNA here is from genome assembly GCA_004363535.1 of Dasyprocta punctata. Classification (NCBI taxonomy): domain Eukaryota; kingdom Metazoa; phylum Chordata; class Mammalia; order Rodentia; family Dasyproctidae; genus Dasyprocta; species Dasyprocta punctata. Next base: position 32,438 of record RJWM01019190.1, on the reverse strand, counting down.
CCTGCCGGCAGCACAGCTGTGGTTGGCTGGTGGGCTGCAGAGTTGCCACCACCCCCTCCTGCCGGGGCTGTGGGTGTTCTCAGCACCACCCCCTAGATCTGCATCCAGGACCTCAGCCGAAGGCGCCCACCCACAGCAGTTTGCCTTGGATGCCCTCGGAGGCTGCTCCCTCAGGTTAAGTCAAATATTCAAGAGTTTCTGGACTTTACCATGAGCACAAGGTATGTTTGCTGCTGTGCCAGACCGAAATCTTCACTAATAATGATTTTTAAAAAACAGACCAATAAGACTCGTGCCATTGTGCTGGCAAAAATGGGACTGTGTCACGAGATGGCCACAGCATTTTGTCACCGCTCCGTGGAGAGGTGGGGTCCTCTCCCCGAATGCTTTAGCACAGGCTGGTGATGGGGACTTGCCTGGCCCCTTGGACACTTGCACCCCTCGGAAAGGATGGTCTGGGGTTCAGTGGGGATCGCCAGTCGTGACAGCTTGACTGGGGGTCAGGTTCTTGGATGCCTGGGGAGATCAGGAGAAGAGGTCTTGGGACAGCCCTGAAGAAGAGGAGCCCCTTGGCTGAGCCTTCCCCCAACATGTGCACCAAGTAGGAGGATGGTGTGAAGCCACCTTGAGCCCTGCCAGGTAGCACCAAAGAACGTCTCCTGACCTAGGCAGTTGAGAGGTGCAGCAGGATGGCTGCTATGGATGGTAAGACTGGGTGTGGTTTGCTGTCACAAGAGAACTTCCCAGGGCGTGGAGCTGATTCCTTCCAGTGGGCGGGTTGTTAGCTCAGGCTGTCCTTGCAGGGCCCTGAGAGCTGCTTCCTTCAATCAGGGAAGCTCTGTTTTCAATACCAGGTGCCACTGCATTGGGATTAATGCCTTTCCAATATTCTGTATCACAGAACTTATTGTTCAATACCTCTGTATTTTTTCAAGCAGAGTTAATAGGGGTCTTATTAAATTCTGAGTCTGGATGTGACTTTCCACTTTGAATCAGGTGCTGGGCTCCTCATAGCTGTCAACTCCTATAAAGATAAACACAGAAACAATTCGCATTAGCTCTGCAGTAAATCTAAGCCACTCTAGAATTTGTTTTTCTTGTATTTTTATCTTTAAAAGAAAAATGAAGCAGTAACAACTGTTATGACTTAGTTTTATTTTCATCTTCCCCTTGTGTTTGTGTGCTTCTGTGGCACGTGTTGCTCCCTGGCTTTGCTGTGACAGTTCGCCTGAGAAGATTGCTGCAATTTGTGGTTCAGCAATGGTACAATGTTTTCTAGAGTCCTCAGAAATTGTAACCCTCAGTAGAGGAGTGTTTTTTCCTTTAAATTCATGTGAGTTTTATGGAAAAGAATCTATAGTTTCAATGTGTTTTTGCGCTTTACCATCCTTCAAATGGAAGATTTTTCACTTGGAGTAAATTTCATTAGACACCCAAAGATCTGAGACCTGTGTCCCCCCAGTAGGAGAATAGAACCATCACTTTACCTGCAGGAGTGATGTCACAGATAGGGGACCCCACCCCGAGTGTGAGTGCTACCTGCCATTAGGATAAGTAGCCTGGCTAAAATATAAGGATCAGAAAGAGGGTTGCTGCGGTTGCTTATCGCTTGTTACTTGCCACATTCTGCCTCCTTCCTGCCCTGCTTTGCCATGAGCTATTTGTCTTCTGTAATGCCCCTCTGCTATGCCACTCTTCCTTGGAGCCAGCCAACTATCAGCTAAAGCCCCTACAAACTGTGAGCAACAATAAACCTTTCCTCCTTTAACATTAGGTGTTGGATATTTTGTCTTAGGAATGAGAAAAGTAACTAAGACAGCCACTAAACCAAAAGATGGACATGGGCTCTGAAGTCTCATAACAAAGCGACAACGTGCTTCAGTTAGCAATTACAAATATGCCTGAAACAAATGAGAAAAGAAAGATTAAAAGTCTCAGCAAAGAAACTAGGGGGCCAAATGAAAACTTTACAATTGAAAACTATGATAATTAAAATAGAAAGGTCAATGGAAAGACTCAAAAGCACAATGGAAGGGGCAGAGAAAATATCAGTGAATTGGAGAATAGAGCAAAAATTTACCCAGTCTACACATCAGGGCTGAGCAAAGACTCAAAGAAATAATGAATCAAATGCCTCAAAAATAAAAGACTGCAACTTCAAGAATGTGAGGGAAAGAAGGAAAAAATAGGACAGGGCTGAGAAAATACTCAAAGGAATAATAAACCAAATCCCCCAAATTAATCTGTAGGAGGTTGTATGTTTCCCATCAGAAGCTCTAGAATCCAGAATGAAGTAGTACAGCTTTCAGGCTTAGTGGAAAGGACTGCCAGCTCAGACTCCTACACCAACTAAGAGATCCTTCACAACAAAGTAGAAATCAAGATCCACAGAGGCAGGCAAACCAATGAGCATCACCAACAGACCTTCCTGCAAGAGTGGTCAAGGACATTCCCCAAGCAGAACAATTAAAAGAGAATCATGGAATTTTCCATAGGAAAGAAGAAAAAATTAAAACAGTGAAAGTATGGTAGGTAAAGGCATTTTCCTTTTCTACTTGGGTTCCCTGAATTACATTTGATGCTTGAAGAAAGAAGTACAACACTGACTTACTTGGCTCTAAATGTATTTGACAAAATATTTAAGACAAATGTGTTATCAGAGAAAAGGGAAGGAAACATAGAGATGTGGTATTTATACTTCACACAGGCGCATCACATCAACTCACTGAATGGCTTCATTAGACTGTGATAAGGAAAATATCTACAGTGCAGCAGACACAATATCTAGAGCAACTACCAATAAAACACTGCACAAAGAAATATACTCTTATGTCCTTCAGATAAATATAATCCTAAAACATGTTCAAGCAACCCATAGGAAGATTAAAAAAGAGAAAACAAAAAAATTTTTAAAAAATATATAACAATAAAAAGCCAAAAAATGTGAAGTTTAAGCCCCAAATATCATAATTGCATTAAATGTAAGTAGTCTAAATACACCAACTAAAAAGTCATAAATTAGTAGAATTCATTAAAAAATTATGTAAATGATATTCCCTGCCTAAAAGAAACTCACTTTAAATATAACCATATAGGCAAGTTGAAATTAAAAAAAGTTCTAAAAATATACATCATGCAAACAACAGTCAAAGGAAAGCAGAATAATTTTATTAATATCAAATAAAAACGAGTTCAGAGATATTCTAGAGATAGCACCCTTCTAGTGTGATAGAAGAGTTAATCTTCAAAGAAAACACCATCGCCTTGAATACACGTGTGCCAAACACTAAACCACAGAATAGGTGGAACAAAAACTGATAGAAATAAAAAGAGAGAAAGACAAATCCAAGTCCACAATTGTAGATGGAGACGGCATCCTTTTCTCAGCAGCTGGTATACAGAAAGGTGGAAAATCAGCGAGAATACAGAAGAATTTAGCAACATGATCAATCAACAGGATTGAATCAATGTTTACAGCACATGCCACTGAAAAGCATTGTGATGTACATTGTTCCCAAGAGCTCATGAAACATATTTCAAGACCGACAAGGTCAGGCCAGCACACAAACCTCAACAAGGTTAAAGAATTAAGATCTTTCGGAATTTATAAAATTCTTTGACCACAGTGGAGTAAAACTACAAATCAGTAACAGAAAAAAGACAGATAACCTCTGAACATTTGGAAGATAAACAATATACTTCTAAATAATTCAGGATTGAAGGCAATATCTCAGAGTTAATAACACATACATAAAACTGGAAGAAAACAAAAATGGAACATACCGACTCTGGTTGCTGTCGATATACCTAAAACAATGACGAAGGAAACTGCAGCTCTAAATGCATGCACTACAGAAGTATAACAGTCTCAAGTCAGTAATTCAAGCTCCCAAATCAAATTTGAATAAAATAGGAATTAAATAAACCACACAAAGCAGTAGGAAGTAGATAAATACAAAACCACCCAGTAAATAGTAGAGAAAAATCAATGAAATAAAATTCTAGTTATTCGGGAAAGTTGTTAAAAAAAGTTCTACCAAAAATTACAAAGATAGAAAAGAGACACAGCTTAGCAATATAAGGAATGAAATGAAATTGCCACTGCAGAACCTGCAGGCATAGAAAGACACCAGAGCACTATACTCGACTTCACACACAGATATTTGATAAGAAGAAATTAGTTCCTCGAGAAACAAAAATTACAACTCCCTCAATAGGAAGAGATCATTTGTACAGTCCCATAACTACTGAGAACCTTGAATTCATAATTTAAAACGCCTCCAAAAGAAATCCCTAAACCTAAGGGATTTGTGATGTAAAACTCCTCCAAAAGAAATCCCCAAACCTAAGAGTGTTGTGATATAAAATTCAAAAACAGTGCCAAAAAGAAAGAGAGGGAAAGGAAGGAAGAAAGGGAAAGAAGAGAAAATACTAGTGTCCCTTATGAGTACACACCAAAAGTTCTTGACAAAATATCAGTAAATAAAATTCAGCAGCATGAAAGAATGAGATACTTTGCCTAAATGAGATTTATTCCATAAATGCAAGGCTGATTAATATTCAAAATTGAATTAAAACAATCCATTAATAGGCTAAAGAAGGAAAACTTGCAGAATTTATCAGTTGGTGCAGAATAAATCATTTGAAAAAGTTGAACACCTGTTCACAATTTTTCTAAAAAAACGCAGTGAAAGTAGGAACACTGGAACTGTCCTGACTTGGTGAAGAGCTTCAGAACCGCCGGCTGGCCCCGCAGAGGGGCGGAGAAGCCGAACACTGCCCTCAGCAGGGAAGAGACAGAGACGGAGATTCCTGCAGATGTCGGCGGGTGGCCTGCAGGGCACCAGGGCACGCAGGGAAGAAAGTCCAACCAGAAAGGGCGACGCCTGCGCCTTCTACAGCCCTGGAGACAGACAGGTGTATGCATGTCTCCCACACTAACACATGAGTTCAGGGTTACACAATATGAGATAGAAGTATACAACTGATTTTATTTTCATATACTGTTAATGAACACATGCAGACAGAAATTAAAATGCAATGTCATTTCACAACTTCTCAGACAATACAGCACCCAGATGTAAATTCAACAGGATATGTACAAGACCCAAAACTGCAGGAAGTGGACAACGAGAAAGTGGACAAAGGCCTTGAAGGGATACTTAGGAGGCAGGCAAACCTGGAAGTGAGGGTCCGTGTCGCCAGACCTTAGGGAACTGACCACTGGCTCGGGAGCAGAGGGTGAAAGGCTGGGGTGACACAGATGGCTGGGGAGGAACTTCAGGGGGGTCATGGATGGCACAGCCCACTGGAGCAGCCTGAGAGTTTCTTTAAGAAAGACTGACCCTGCAAGGACCGCGTGACCCAGCAGTGGCAGCCTCGGCAACTGTCCTGGAGAGATGGGAATTTATGATTACGCGACCACTGCATCCACCGTGTCAGTGAGCATCGCAACTTTAACCCTGGCAACTCCCGGGCACAGCCCGGCCGCTGGCGTGGCGGATGGCTCTGTTCTAAACACCTACTTTGAGAAACGCCGTCTGGAGTTAGGGCTGTGGGGACGAAACACCTGGGTGAGTCCTCCAAAAACAGCTGGGTTTCCCTTGGTGTGTGATTTTGTTCACATAATATTCTCGAAAGGATGCGATTTCAGGAACAGGCCAGACTGAAATTGTGAAGGGTGGAGGGGCTGCGGACGCGGCTCTCAAGGGTCCCCCGGAGATATCCCCTCCCCCCAGCTGCGTCCAGCCAGTGCCGTGGCTGTGCCCCTGGGCTGTGTCCGGCACTCACAACGTCCCTTTGGAGGATCGCAGTGAATGGTGCGTGGAAGGAGGCAAGGACGTTCTCTGCTGGGGAAGACGCAGAGCCCAAACAGCACCAGAAGAGCAGGGCCGGTCCTGCCCCAGACCCACGGAGCTGGCGGGGGTGCACTGCGGGCTCCACAGCAGGTGACGGAGGGGAGTCACGGGCCGGCACGGCCACCAGTGGTCTGGGGCTGCAGCTAGGACGTCGGCCCAAGGCAGCTTCCACGACAGTAACCACTTCTCACGGCGGTGGGGCTGGAGGACCGAGATCAGGTCCCTGGGCGGTGCGTGGGTGGCCTCTCTTCCCGGCAGGCAGACGACCCCTCCTCGCTGTGTCCTCCTGTGTCTGATGGAGCGAATCTGCCAGGGGACCCCATCCTGACGTCTTCGTCCAGTCTGTCTTTCCTGTGAGACCCTGGAATGACAGCTTCAGCACGGGAATTCAGTGAGACACAGACGTTCAGCACACGACAGACGCGGAGGACCCAGAGCCGCCGGGGAGGCTGACCGGAGGAGTGCAGGGACTCGCAGGGCCCCCACAGCGCAGCCAGCTGCAACCAGGGCCTGGGCATGCAGAGTGGGGCAGTGTTCAAAGGTCGAGGTGCGGGATGGAGAGGGGTGTGGCCATGGCCACTCGAGGCCCCTGGACCGAGCTCCTTTGAGCTGGTCTCACCCATCACGGAGGACAGGCACCCTGGGGTGCTCCTGTCAGCTGCAAAGCTGGAAGACAGCCAAGGGACAAAACAGATAGGAGGCCGGATGTGGGAGTCCTGTCTGGGAGCCACGCGCCGCGCCTGCTGCCTGGCCGTGGCAGTGCGGAGGGCGGGAGGGGGAGAGGAGCAGCAGGGCACTGCTGCTTGCTGGGTGGAACGGCCAGGACCACCAGACTCCAGTGTCCCCCTGGGATGGTCTCTGCCATCACCTTTGTCAGAAGAGCAGGTGCTCCAGGGTGGGAACCAGGAAGATGGCCCAGAGCAGCCCTGGACATGGGGTGAGTGAACCACGTAGGACCCCTCGGTCCTTCCTGGAGGCGGCTTCTGGTTTTGCGCTCCAGGCTTAGCCATGCTGGATTTAATTCTCTTCCAGTGGAAATGTGGGGCGCAGCCTCCCCAGGGCTGAGGTGCTGTCCAGCGTATGCAAGACTGCGAAGGTCAGGGTGACTCCGGAGGGTGGCAGGCCTGTGGCTGGCCACTCTGGGGACAGGCCTGCTCCTGCCTCGGCCTCCACCACAGCCTCCGCCGAGGGTGAACGGTACCTCGGAGGCCGGGCCTTGGGCACAGCCTCGTGGTGTGCGGCAAGTCCCCGGCAGGACGGGGCCTATGGGAGACAGGCACTGGGAGCACCGCGGGCTCCTGCACCCACAGATCGCAGACCCAGGCCCTCGTGAGACATGCCTTGCGCCAGGATGCTCAGCAGGCCGAGATGAGCTACAGTCACATGTTCCGTGCTTCGGGGTCCACGGTCCGGCAGGCACCACACTCACTCGGGACCGGGTCTAAGCCTGGGTACTGGGGGCCCAGGCCTGTTGTGATCTTATCTCTGGGCCCGGGACTTAGGCACTTTCTTTCCTTGTCTTTTTTCTTTTCTAGCTTTTGATTGATTTCTTGTTCGTTTTCCATTCCGGCAAGCTCTGAAATAAAACAACGCAGGGCCAGGAACACGTCCTGGGGAAATGTCAGGATGGAAAACAGCGCTGCTCCGGCTTCTGTCCGGGGGCACAGCTCCCTGACAGGTGACACCTTCTCCCTCCCCTCGAAGTGCCGCTCGGCTTGGGGTACCAGGCCTCCTCGCACCTCGGCACCCCCTGCAGGAATTTTGCCAAGGGTTCCAGGAGTTGGCTTTGGAACTCACCTCCCAGGAGAGGGAAACGGCAGAGCTTAGGACCCACGCCCTAGACCCCTGCCGCGGAGGCAGGAGGGAGCTGGAAGCCCCCACGAGCGCCCTGCTTCCTGCCTGCAGGCGCGGCTGCCTCTCTCCAGACCCTGTGTCCACGCGAAGTCCTGGGTGAAGGCCACGTTGGGAGAGCTGTGTCCTCTGACTTTGGCGAGGGTGATGCATAGACCTCCAAATCCGTTTGCGTTTATTTTCCTGAAATTCAAGGAATGCGATCTGGGCGTTGTGGCGTACAACTGCATCCCCGCTACTCAGGAGGCCATGAGAGGAGGTGTAGGAGTTTGAGGCCGGCCAGGGTGATTTAGTGAGAGCCTGGCGCAAAGATGGATAAAAACAGCTGAGTCAGCACCTAGTGCAAAGGTCCTGGGTTCAGTTCCCAGTGCCCCCCCAACACAAAATCAGGAAAGGCTCAGAGTGGCAAGAATCAGACAGCAGAGCCTGAGTCCCTAGTGGACCCTGCAGAGGGACCGGGTGTGGCTGCACTGGGGTCCAGCAGGCGTGAGTGGCCGGGGTGCTGAGCAGATGCCTCCCCCCAGCGTGGCCTGGTCACCACTGCCAAGTCCAGGCCACCCAGCAGCTGTGCTCCGCCCTACACCAAGGGCCACAGCTCTAGTCCAGAGAGCTGCGGGGCAAGTGCTCCAGAATATTCCAGAATGTTCCAGCATCCTGCTCAGGCAGAGCTTCAGGAGAGCACCTCTCCTTTCCTGGTCTGTTTCCAGGTCCTCCCCGACAGATAAAAAGGGGTGAGTGTCACTGTCTGTAATAACTGGAAGGTACTTTTCCCACTCAGCGGCAGGCTCCCTTCCCCCGAGCCTGGGCAGCCGCGCTCCTAGCCTCCTTCCCAACTGAAGACTCCCCACCCCCCAGGGGTCCAGCTCTTAGAACCAAAGTTCCCCTGCGGCAAGGCAGGGTGGGACAGCCTATGTCACGGGGCCCAGGGTCCACCTGACAGGGGAAGCCACGCCCGGCCCCGCACGGGGCATCCGGTCTGGCAGGAGAGAGTGCGAGGTAGGCTGAGGGAGGGAGGTCTGCTTGGCGCACAGACTGGTACCCCGGGGACCAGCGATTTTCAGAGCCACGCGTGCAAGCAGGGAGGTCTGCCTGCTTCGTGCCCGGCTTTCCTGTGTTGGGCGGGAACTGCTCTCAGCCCTTGTTTAAAGCTGAGGAAACGAAGGGCGAGACGAAGGGAGGAGCTTGTTGGAGGTCCACAGCTCTTAGAGCGGCAGAGGCCCAGTCCAGGCCCACAGCCACCCGACCCTGCCGTGTCCTTGACCCTTCCTGTCCCCACGCTGCCGCTTCCGCAGGCAGTAACTGCGGGCTGTCTCCCAGGTTCTCCTGTGCTCTCTGGGAGTCTCGTAAAGTTTATAAGCATTTACTGAGACAGCAGTAAAATGCAGGGTGGAGATGAAACGCGGGCGAGGTCTGGTTTAAGTTTAATACTGGATCTCAACGGTCAGAGACTCCCTTGCACGCCCTCCAGCTCCACCACCTCGGGTCTGAAAGTGCAGGATTGAAAGGGAGTCCTGCTCCATCTGAGCCCCAGTCAAGCTCTTCGGGCGACACTTGCAGGATCTTACTGAATGCCACACCCTGCTGGACTCTACCACCCGAGACCTCGGAGACCACCCTGGCATGGAGGACAGAGTCCCGTCCAGCACCATCACTCCTTAAACGCACAGCGTGTGGAGACTCAAGAGCTGCTTTTGCTAAATCCGGGAGACTCTTTGCTTGGGCCTGCAGATTCCCAGTGGGTTAGGGGAGAGGAGCAAAGCCTGCCCCGCACCTGTCTGCCTTCTGGTGCACGTTACCTGACAACGTGGGGCCACAGCGCCACCCCGGCTCCGCAGGTCCATCCCTTAGGGAGGGTCTGACTCACAGCTGGCAGTTCCGGGCTGCCCAGCCCTAAACAGATGGACTCTATCTCGTGCCCTTTAAGATGACAGCATCCAGATAAGAGATTCACAGGGACATCCACTGACCAAAGGGTGCCCAGAGGTCTCTAGTACAGTCTTGAACTGCCAGTTCCTGGGGTCCAGTAGAGCCTCCCAGCCCGAGGCTGCCCCCAGCAGGGATGTGCTCCTGGGGCCCGAGTGTCCCCTCAGGGGATGAGAACACCCCGGAGCTGTGACGTCAACCAGGACTGAGACTTGGCCACCTCACAAGTCCCTGAGAGCTGCTCCCATCCTTTGGTGGCTGGGCTGGTTTGCTTCTCCCCATTGGAATTGGGGTGCTTCTTGTCACCTCCTCATAGCTTCTAGCTGGTGCACAAGCTGCCCAGCCACCAGAGCCCTCAGGAGCTCACCCTGAGATGAGCAGTCATCAGAACCAGCCCAGGCTGAGCTGAGGGTCGCATGCCCTAGAACCAGGCAGATAGGATGTGCACGCCCAGACGAGGGCCAGAGGAGGCTGTGGCCCGGCTCAGGGTCATAGGCAGCTGGGATAGGACAGCTTCCCCAGGTGGTGTCAGACCCGCCAAGGACACCGTATCTCTACAGCGTGGCTCCCAGATTGAAGCTGGGGATGAGGGCCAGGGGAGGCTGTGGCCCGGCTCAGGGTCATAGGCAGCTGGGATAGGACAGCTTCCCCAGGTGGTGTCAGACCCGCCAAGGACACCGTATCCCTACAGCGTGGCTCCCAGATTGAAGCTGGGGATGAGGGCCAGGGGAGGCTGTGGCCCGG
>RJWM01019190.1:0-21962 GCA_004363535.1 Dasyprocta punctata | reverse complement strand
ATAGGCAGCTGGGATAGGACAGCTTCCCCAGGTGGTGTCAGACCCGCCAAGTACACCGTATCTCTACAGCGTGGCTCCCAGATTGAAGCTGGGGACCTCAGACGCTCGTGTGAAATCTTATCTACCACTGATGTGCACGAACAAGCTCAGGAAATGAGGGAAAAACCGGAGAGCGGGTTAGGACTTATGCAAGAGCCCCATCCCAAAAAGGCAGAGCCCCTTGTTTTGAACCCTGCGGGGGCACAGGCCAAGGTTCCCTCCCAGGAGCAGGATGAAGAGGAGGCCGGGGCCATGCTGCAAAGGACAGACGTTTCTAGGGATTTAAAAATAAGAGAGCTTCAGGATTTACTGGGGAAGGAAAACAGGAGTTCGGGGGGTCAGCTCCCTGGAAACTTTCAGTTCAGTGCAGGTGGTGGGGGTGATGCCGGACACTGGCCCTTCTCCCAGTGCCTTTGTGCCCACCCAAGTGGCCCAGGGAGGTGCCAGTGTGACAGGAAGACTTGGCCTTGAGCAGGGCCCAGGTCACACAGAACGATCCGGTGCTGGGCCAGCTGCCAGTCACCTTCTTGGGCCTGAGACACAGCACCCCACCCCTGCAGTTTCAAGGAGGAGGGGTCATTTTGGGTCAGGTTTCAGTCCAGAGTCAGCAGCGCCCAAGAATAAACAGCCTGGCAGAGGGGCCTGGCGGAGGAGAGCTGCTCGCACCATGGCACACCGGAAGCAGAGGGGGAGGGAGGAACCGGGAGGGAGCTGCAGCCCTCCAGGCCCCGCCCCCAGCAATGCCTCTTCCAACCAGGCCCTGCCTCCTGGTGGCAAGTCATCTGTAGCACAGCCATTCTCCAATCACCTCCCAAAAGCCCCGCATCTGAGTGTGAGGCCCTGCAGGACATGTAGGTGTGAACCGTGGCGCTGGCCCTCATCCTGGCCAAGGTGGGACGCACCAGGGCAGGGAAGTGTGGCTTTCCCAATCTGGACCCCCGAGGGCGCCTGCAGGCTGCCACTCCTGCAGGACCCGGCTCGCTCCAGGCCAGCACACCTGCCCCACGCAGGCCCCTCCCAGTGCCTGTGCTGCACGGGCCACAAGAGGTGCTTGTTCCCCACAGGAGAACAGCAGCCTGGGCTGGATCCCCCACAGCAGGAGCTCAATGTTGAGGCCAGACTGCTGCAACCCACAGGGTGCCCTGGGTGAGCAGGGGTCGGGGAGAAGGCAGAAGCAAGGGCTGCGGAGGGTGGCGGGGGTGGCCCTGCCCCCTGGTTGCAGCTGTACTGTGCGACTTTCCCAGAACCCTGGGCACTGCTCTGGTGACAGCCTGGAGGCAGACGTGTGGGTGAATGACTGTTCCCCAGAGAGAACCCCATCTACCCTGCTAGGTGCCTGTCGTGCTCTGAGAACCTTCCTGGACAGGAACTGGGGGGACCCAAACGCCGACCTGGGGATGGAAGCCCCAAGTTCACTAGGGTACCGGGGCCCCAGGAAGCCCTGAGTGGCCCCCAGGGGTCCACACTAGCTCCTGCCCACAGGATGGCAGGGCACCCACCAGGGGACACCCTCTGAGGCCGCTACCACGTGCGCCATGGGACACACAAGGTGGTAGATTCGCAGCCCCAGGCAGCTGTGTCACGCCAAGTGACAAAGGCAGTGGCTTAGCTGGAGGTGTGACCTGGGCCACAAACAAAAGGTAAAAAGAGGTGACAACCAGCGTCCTGCCCTGCCCTTGGTGTGCGTGGAGAAAGGAGGAGGTTGGGCAGGGGCTGAGCTTTGCTGTGTGGGGATGAGAGAGAGCCAGACCAGTGCCCCAAAGGCGCCAGACCTTACACCTCGCATCGGTGTCCATGTCGGGGCTCTTTGCCTCGACCCGTTGGCGTTAGTGCTTTTAACCTTGTGATTTCCTTAAGTATTCATGGTGTGAGGGTCTCTAGGCTTACTTTAACCTTATGCTTTTTTAAAAAAATGAAGCATGGATTACAGTTTTGGTCTCAAGGAATTGAAGTTCAAAGGATTTTTTAAAGAAACAATTATAATTTAAACCTGAAAAGCTGGCTGCAGACGGTCCAGAGGGAGGGGGCTGCTCTAGGGCCGGTGGGTGTTTGGACAGCGCAGAGACCCTGAGATCCGTGTCGCCACCGGCAGCGTGGCCCTGGGGACCAGCAGACAGCTCCCCCGCCCTGTGCCCCCCTCCACTTGTCCTGGGTGCATTCATGATTCCCAGGCTGCTTTCAATTTTGTGGGAGGAAACAGCGGTGCCAGAAGAGGAAAGGACGGTGCGGGAGACGGCACAGAGGTGGCCAGGGACAGCTGCTCCCTCCACGTGGCGTGGTGGGGGCCAGCGCTGCCCCGCACTGCAGCCTCCCCGAGATGTTCTCACACCTTCCTCTTTGATGAGGATGCTCCTCCCGCAGCCTGGCTGGGCAGTCAGCGCACCTGCCCAGATCGGGTGGCCCAGCCTGGCCTGCTCTGCGGCAGCCAGAGCGCGCAGAGGCTGGGCTTCCGGGAACGGACCAGGACCAGAGATGGTGTCCCAGGGAGGGCCCAGCTGAACACCCTTTAGCAGCCCTCAGTACATCCTGTGGCGATGGGACATGGAGGCCACTCTGGTGGCCAAGCGGGCTCTGAGCTAAGCCACCCTGGGGCTTGAAGAAGCCAAAGGGAGTCAGCACATCCGCTACACAAAGCCCCAGGAGCAGAGCAGTCTCCCGAATGCAGCGGCGTGCTGAGCATCGATCACATTCACAGCAAGGTTCGGGGGATCTCAGTGTGGCAGAAGCTGGAAGCTGGAGGCGGTGCCGGCGCAGGACCTTTCCTCCAGCCGGCACACGCCGAGAGAACACGGGGCCTGACGGGCAGCGCCGACCTCGTGTCATCTGGGAGCTGAGCGCTGGAACTCGGGGGGTCTGGAGGACCGCACAGCCAGGAGCCGGACGGGGAATCCGGAAGGGTCCGAGTGACATCACGGCCAGTCACAGAGCTCGAGCCGCAGCTCCCAGGGCGCGGTCCCCAGCACGAGCCGGAGGACCGAGCCCAAGAGCAGCTTTCGTGCTCCAGGAGTTCGGTACAAACATGTACTAATCCTCTGGTGGTAAAACTGTATTTTTCTTTATGGTAAAAATATATATTTTCTGAAAACATATTTTTATAAGTTTCTTGAAAAGGTTCTCAAGATAAGTTTTTGGCAGTGGCGCATGTGATTGCTGCACCGTGTGGTTGCCACGCAGGCTACCCCACAGGCCCATCGGCTGCGTGGTTATCGTAAGCAATAGGCTCAGAAAGCAGGCTCAGGACCAGGCAGAAGCGTGAGGCGGCTCTGCCCTGTTCGCGTCAGTCCCCTGCCTCAGCCGCTGCGGTCCAGGGCCACACGCTGGCTTTTGTTTGTTTTGTTTTGCTGTTTTCAGCAGTGAGAGCAGAACCGAGGGCTTCGCACCGAGACAGATCCAGAGCCCTTTCTATTTTTAATTTTGAAAGAGGGTCTGTCTTAGTTGCTAAGTTGCCCAAGCTGAGCTTGAACTTGCGTCAAGCCTGCCAGACCAGAATGCTAGGATTTCAGACCTGCACCACCAGGCCCAGTCCATGTGGGGCTTTTTAAAATTTAGATGAGAATTGTTTGGATTGGTTGTGGGGGGCCCACAGTGACACTAGCTGTCTCCAGTGCTCGGTAGCTGCAAGGTCGGCAGCAGCAGTGCTGGGCACCCCAACAGTGCGGGCTTGGGCTGCCAACTGGCACTGCCCTCCAGGCACCGGGTGCCTCTCCGTTTGCTCCGGGGTGCGGAGAAGCCCACACCCAGCGTTGCCTGAAGCTGCCTGACCTTTTCTGCTTGGCCCAGACGTGTGGGCAGCGTACTGAAAGCAGCCTGCGGGCCACAAGTTGCACGTGCGGAGGCTCCCTGCTGCTCCACCTGCGAGTCCCTTAGTGTCCTGTGCAGAGCTTTTCCCTTTCTTCTCCCCCGGAGTCCTTCGGTTCTTCTCTGGGCCCCGATTTCACAGCTCCTCGTGTTTCTCACCTCCTCCCCGCTCGCCTTGTTTCTCTGCCTCCTGGCTAAGCTTCCCAGCTGCCTCCTCCTGCTCTTCCATTAACGTTCCCACTGTGGCTGGATTTTAGCTTTGCGGCTTACGAGTGTGCTCCGTCCCCTTTCCTGGGGGCGCAGCATGGGGCTCTCCTGAGTCCCCCTGCTCTCACCTCCCCTTCCCTCCCTGTGGAGTTGCGTCCTTCGCTTCCGAGTCAGGGCGGCAGCATCACCTGTGGGCTTTGCTTGGCAGTGCGGGGAGGCAGTACCCAGGGGTGTCCCGGGTGATTTGGGGTGCGGGGATGCTGGGCAGCAGCCCCCAGCCTTTTCATGGACGGTGTGAAGTGGGAGGTCGGAGGGTTGAGTCCCGCTGTCCGTGAGGCCTGCTCTGAAACACAGGCCTGAGCTGCTTGTCTTTTTCTCCCTAGGTTCACTTTTATTCCCAAGCATCATTTTCCCCTGTAAACATCCTCCTCTGTACCCCGTACCTCAGCGCCTGCTATCCTGCTTGGAACCCCAGCTAAACTCACGGCTGTCACGTGGGGCCTGGTGGTGCCGGACGCCTGCTCCAGGCTGTGAGGTTTGAGCAGACTGAAGCGGGGCGCTGTGTGCAGCTGGTGGGCGGGGCTTGCCTGGTATGGGCTAGACCCCGGTTCTGTCCCAGCTCCACACACGTGTGCTCACACACATGCACACAGATGCGTGCTCACACGTGTGCACATGCACAAACGGTGGGGACACAGACACAGAAGGGTGCAGCCCGGCCTCAGCCTCTGAGCAAGATAAAGGAGCGTGATGTCACCCACCGGGCCGCGCAGGAAGGAGAAGAGCCGCGGCCTGGGGAGGCAGAATCGAGTCACCCCGATGTTCACCCTGAGCCTCATGGACGCACAGGCACAGATGGAGCGTGGACGCACACGGCGGGGGTGGGGATGAGTCAGCTGCAGACCATCTCAGAGCCACCTTCCGGGCTTTGGAGAGGACACGGGGCCCTGATAAGCACGCCGCATGACAGCCAGTGTTTCAAGTACAGGGAAAGTGCTCAAGCGCCAAAGGAAAGTGGAGCAGGCTGACTTCTCTGCTGCATCACACAAACCTCGCACACAGATTCAAGGGAAAATTGCCCCCAAATGAGGCAGACACTTCGGATCCCAGTCTTAGTGTCACCTTGAGAAGCTCCCTCCACGCAGCCTGGAGCCTGGAGGCCTCGGGAAAAGCTGCCTCCCTGTGCCTTCTGCTGCAGGTGCTTTGTCCGCTCGCAGTGATCAGCTGGAGTTCTGTTTGGCTCCCGACAGTGGCAGGAGTCTGACATGCTTAGGAAGGAAAGGCATTTTCCCCACAAGGCAACAGGGCAGAGCTCAGTGACTGTGGCTGTTGGTTCAGGCTTTGCCTTGGGGAAGTCAGAGCTGAAGGCTGCTGAATTCTCTCGGCCTTTCCTTCAGTCCGCAGAATGGGTGCAGCAGCTCCAACCATTACAGCCTTATTCAAAACAAAAGGAACAGGGCAAGGCAAGGGCAGCATCAGTTGGAACTGGCCCATTTTATTGCGCAAAGAAAACATTCCTAAGAAACCCCACAGCAGGAAACCTTCAGCTCTGTTTGGACACAGTTGGCTCATACCCCGCCCCCGATTCTCAGTACATGGCACTAACGTCCCTACACCACCTGTCCATGCCCCACCTGTGCTGCCAGCAGGTTGCTGTCAGATAATAACAGAAATGAGACTAATACCCATGCAAAAAAGAACTCCTGGCCACTACCTTTATCATTTGATTGATTGATTGATTGATTGATAAATGATCATGGTTCTGGGGGTGGAACCCAGGGCTGTGCACCTGCTAGACAAGTGCTCTGCCACTGAGCACTCCCCAGCCCCACACCGTGTCAAGCTGCATTTCACCAACCCCTCCCCAAGTCACTCTAAACACTCTTGGGGGGTGCAAAGCCTTCAGACGCTCAGCACCCAGTCCATCCAACTCCAGCCCTTCATCTTTGCTCCTGGGACCTGAAGGTTGGCGATCTCTGTGCTGCTTCTCCTACCAGGTCAGTGACTTTTGTGAACAGGGCTGATCCTGGTCCTTAACCCAAATGAACATCAGGGTTGAATTAGTAACTTTCCCATTGTTGGACACAGTACCAAACTTCCCCAACCTAAAGGAGGAAAGTTGAATTTGGCTCATGGCTTCAGGAGATTCAGTCCATGGTTGGTTGGTTCCAAAGCAGGCGCATCATGGCATAAAGTGTGGTGGAGCAAGGCTGCTTAGTTCATGGCAACCAGGGGAACAGTGCCAGAAAGGAAGGGTTCAGACCCCATAGAGTGCTGAAGGCCAGGCCTCCATGGCCCACCAAGACAAACCCAGAATCAAGTTTCACTAGTGTACTAGAGGTTCCTTCTCTCAGGAAGTTGACAGATCAGAATGAAGGGTTACAAGAATGCTACCTCTGTGGGAAATATATGCAAGTTCTCCTCTCTGCCCGCTACTTACAACTCCCAGGCCCTATTTAGAGAACCACATTTTCTTGCAGCAGCAGGGAAAGATCTTAGAACCCCTGCTTAGGACCCATGCCAGCAGGGACTCCGTGCCCCTGCCCAGGCCCTAGAGACTGGCAGAGTGGGGAGATGGCCGCACTGTGGGAGCAGTCACATGACCTCCTGAGAATGCCCTGGTCTCCCCACAGCAATGATGAGGGAGAGAGCACCCACGCAGCTTGTGCTGACCCAGTGCAGACTCTGTCTTCAGCCAACACCTGTGTCACTGCTCTTTTCCTGCAAGAAGTCATGCTCGGTATTCCAAGCAATCGGTCCCTTCCTTGGGGATGAGTTACAGACATGATCCTTGCTTTGAGCAAATCAAAGAAGAAGTGAATTCAACCCGTGTGGTTAGAACAGGAGAAAAGAGTCAGATTCTAAGACCAAACTGGACTGCTCAGCTGAAGGCAGGGTCTGAGCAGGAGCTCAAGGTGAGGAAGAGACGGCACCTTTCGGACCAAGCTGATGGGATCCCAGCTCCCACGGAGAAGCCAGCAGGCAGGAGGGGTGTGTGGCTGGCACCTAGTGGACGCTTTGAGTCAGCTCTGCTCCCACGTAAGCCCCTCTTTCCAACATGTCCCTCTCCATGTCCCCGCCCCGTGCGTGGCCCAGGCCTCGGCACCAGGACCCCGATCCCTCCTGTCCTGGTGGCTGCGTGGCTGGGGACGGCGCCTCACTGACGAAGGCCCTGCTCTTGGTGCTCCCAGGCCAGGTGCCTGCTCTCACGCTGCTGTCCCCCCTCTTAGCCACCGCGCTCTGACGCTGGTGGTGATCTAATTTGTGCCTGACCATGCAGTGAGATGGAGACCCAGGGTGCTTTGGGAGAGGACGACTCCCACACGTTTGTGGTCATTCAGACAGACCTCATCACAAACAGGGAAACGTTTTTCAACACAGCCCTCCTGCCTGCTGGTGGTTGCTCCACCCTCCTGACCCTGAGGGCCAGCGACACTGAGCCCAGGAGCTGTGCGGTGCCTGTGACAGGAAGACCAGACCCAGCTTGGTGGGCTTGATGCACAAATTATATTTTATTACCAAATTAAGTTCATGCCCAACCTCACATCAGCAGACTGCTTGAGGAAGAAAATGAACTGAAGCTAGGTAGTGAGTGGCTAGGAAGCTGGAGCAGGCCACGTGTGTTCCTGTGTGCATGTGTGTGTGTACATACGTGTGTGCACGCAGGTGGGGGCAGGAGTGTGGGCTTAGTGTGTGTAGTATTCAGCTTTCCATCACAGGAACTATTATGGTTTGAGTCTGGATGTACCCCCAAAGCCTCATGCATTTGTGGAGAGGGGTTTCTAGAGTTTGTGAATGACTCATGGTCCAATGCTGGGAATAAGAGCGTGAGTGGCACATCCAGTGGGCGTGGCCTACACACAGTATAAGGGACAGAAAGAGCCTTCTCTCCATGCTCCTCCCCTTTTGCTCCTGCTGCTTGTGCTGTTTTCTGCTGTCATGAACTGCTGCCCTCTGTCATGTGCCACCCTGCCTTGGAGCCAGCTGATTATGGACTGAAACCTCCACAAACTGTGAGCTAAATGAACCTTTCCTTCTTTCATTTTGGGCGTCAGGCATTTTGTCTCAGCAACAAGAGAAAAGTGACCAAGACAGGAACCAAAGGTCTTATTTAGGCTGTTGGAGGTTTTGTCCATGGTGGCTGGCTTCAGCACTTTGCGCTTGTCTACGGTGGAGCATTGTGGTGGACTGATAACTGGTGGTCAGCTTGTAACACCCCGATGAACTCAGTCAGTGAGGTGTTGGATCTGGAAGGCTCACCTGAAGATTGTTGCCAATAAGAAAAACTGTTAGAACTGAAGAGGAAGAGGTGATGCTGTTGGTTCTCCCAGAAAAGCTTGTCACGCTGGCTTCCGGATACGAACGCAGCTGTTCTGATCATCGGAGGCGCTCTGGACCTTGTTGCCACTGAGGATGGCTGTGGTACTTTTTGGGGGAGCTCTGGTTCTTACTTTGAACTGCTTCCAGTGCAGATCCCTCAGACGCTGGCACAGATCCTTCAGCTCACTGGCACAGACTTTCTAGCTTCCACCGCTGAACTTTGGGTCTTCCCAGCGCAGATCTGTGAAACAGACTTGCACGGATCATTGTCTCGGGCGCTAGGCCTTCAGCTGGACTCGTGCGGGACATTGCTGCGGGATGCAGGCCCTCAGCTGGATTCTCTGGGTCTGTAGTGCAAGGACAGATCTCCTGCACTCTTTTGTATTTGACTCTTTGGATGAACGTTATAAAATAATCCTATAAGTTATGTATTCTGTATGAAATTATTTTCCTTGCAAACTCTGACTGCAGCAAGCATCACGGAAGGGTGTGGCAGAGGACAGCAGCGCACCTCACGGCCAGGAAGCAGAGAGGAGGGAGGAAGGGGCCGGGTCCCGCATCCCCTGTGCAGACCGCCCCAGGACCCTAACTCCCTTCCACTGAGCTCCGCCTGCCAAGGGCTGCCCGCCTCCCCGTTGCAGCACAGCCCCACGGTCACTGGGCTCCATTGTGGCCGTGCGTGGGGAGTGGGGGTGACGCGTGTCCTTTCTCTTTCCCCAATTCCATCTGACGCGATCGCAGGTGGCTTCAGCTCCTGGAGTTTATTACACACGGACAGCTGTGACTGCGCGGTTTCCTGCTTTCATCTGAAGCTTTTCCTTTACTCCTAACATCACACAAATCAGCAGTGTTCTTCAGAGCATGAAAGGAATCTCCTGGGTGACTACAGGAAAAAAGGACTGTTAAATGCCTCCAGGATTGAGCATTTCTTAAAAATGCTTGAATTTAACACCAGGGACATATTTTGGCAGTGGTTCTACACTATTGGCAGAGCTGACAAGCTTCTCTTGGGTACCTATTACATGCCAAGTTCGTAATTGTGAGCTGTTACTCTCTGCCATAGTTCAACCCTTGGGCCCAAATCACCCATTTATCCCTATGAGCATGGAGCACGTAGGCAGGCAAGAGGACAAGTTGATTCCAAAACCTGTTGTTGAAAACCACGGGCACTGTGGACATGTCCAGCCAGCACTGAGGTCAAGTGCAGACTCCTCTGAGTCAGCTGCTCCTCGGCTGAGTGCTCTCAGGAAGAGGGCTGGGGCCTCTCTGAATTCTACGACAGATGCCCATGATGATGGCCCAGAGCCAGGACCCGGGTTCATCATGCTGGGCACACACTGGTGTCAGCTCTCCTGTTCCAAGCCTAGCGAGGTCCCGTCTCTGTGCTCGTGGGTTTGAGACACCTGCATAGGTGAACTGGGTTGAGCCAGGCTGGGCAACAACCCACATGACTTTCCAACAAGGCAGCGATGACACCACCACAGTGGAGGGCTGCCCTGCCCCGGGCTCTGACGCAGCAGGCCTGAGAATGTGCGCCACGGCAGGCCCTGAGGGGTCCCCTGCTGCCTGCTTGCAGTTAGCGATAAGGAAGACCAATGCGTGCTGCACGCCTCCTGGGGAATACTGAGGCCAGAGGAACGCTGGGCCCGTGGGATTTGGGCACCTCTCCTCCTCCGCATTGAGACTTGCTGGAGATGGGATCGCAGTCCGCACATGGAGTTTGCTGTCCGCATGCTGCGGGCTCACTTGCACCACATTTTAGATACTTTGGTGCGTGAAATAAACGCTCATGAACTTTTCACTTTTGGCTTTGCTCAGTCTTCACATGTTTCAGACTTGGGGGCCCTGAGATCGCATTTGTGGATTGGGTGCGCTCACCCTGCAGAGCACCAGTAGGAATTCTGAGGGAAGCAGGCCTGGTGAGAGGCGCTGACACTGTCCCTACTCGGCCCTGGCCCAGCCTCCGCTGGTGGATGAGCCTCAGCCCTGAGCCCCGAGCCTTCACCCTCAGCGGGTGACAGAATCCAAGGCACCGCTTGGCTCAGAAGATCTCCATCAGCGGCTCACCCTCAACATAATAGGTCATCTTTGGTTGTTTTGTTCTGAGTCCCTTGTTTCATGAATAAGTCAGTAGAGTTTTAGAGAAATGAAGGGACTTGCAGAAAACTGGGCAGCTGGTCAGTTACAGCAGCTCATCACCAGGACCCACCCTTCCGGTGTCCACTTCTCCTCCTGGTGAGACCTCGGTGCCCAGATATGCAGATGCGGCAGCCGGGGGAGGGGCTCTGCCCTGCTGCAGCTGGGGCAGGCGGCCAGGCAGCCTGCACCAAGGGTCCTGCCCTCTCAGAGTGTAGGGCCCAGGCAGTGTGCTGTGATGTGTGGTGGGCCTGGGTGTTGGGAAGCACGTTGTCTCTCTCTCACGCCCTGGCTCCCTCACTAGGATTCCCTCACCCCTGCCTGTGCCTACTCCCTTCTCCTCTGGATGGGCTAGGGTGGGATTCAGAGTCCCCTCCCGAGCTTCCCTGTGTGTGATCGCCTCTCTTCGTCCTCTGTCATCTCCGCTCATGCTGTCACTCAGGGGACCCGAGGTGTCCTGTCTGAGCCTGTCTGGCCTGTTTGCTGGTGATGACCTCTGCCACCCAATCCCTGGGCCACACGGGCATAAGACCTGACAGTCTCATTAGAAGGCAGTGGCAGCCACGGAGCCAAATGCTTGGAGACAGTTTCCAGGCACGCACAGGATGTGCAGAAGGTGAGCAGGCCAGACAAGGAGCAGGAGAGACAGATTCTATTGCCCCTGGAGAGCCGATGGGAGGTGGATGGAGGGGCCCCGGGAGAGTATGCAGCTGTGCCTGTGCCCGCTGGGGTCACGGCCTGAACCCCTGGGATGAGCTCATAGACTCAGCAGGTCCTCTGCCCTGCTGCTGGTGGCCATGGAGGACTGGGGAACACTGCCCAGGAGGTGGCCTCGGTCTGCTGACAGCAAGCCCATCACAAGCCCCATGCCCCTCCCAGCCTCAGTTTCTCCACCTGTCCAGGGAAGCAGGTGACCTGCTCAGGGAGCAGCTGTGAGGCCCCAGTGCAGCACGCACTGTGGGGCAGGGCTGAAAGGTGCAGATGCTGTAAACGGATGGGTCGGTGCTGGCAGGGAAGGTGCCCTGGGGTCGGGGTGTTCCTGAGTCTGTGGGGCCCAATCTTAGCAAGGGGGCACAGGGTGTCTCGCCCCTGGGTTCTGAGACCACAAAGGAGGCCATGCTGGTGAAGAGGTGAGCAGCTCTCTGTGAGGACACCTGCTGACCCTCTGTCGGGCACTGGCTGGGAAGGTGCAGGGAGAGACTGGCTCTTCCTGGGGTTCTCCTTCCTCACAGGAAATCAAGCCGACCTCCAGGTCCTGCAGAGAGCTCCCCAGGCAAGATTCTGTTGGAACTGCCATTAAACTTGGTGATCAACCTGGGGGCTTGGCTAGCTCCTGAAGACTGAGGGTTTCTGTTCACAAGGCTGGCATCTCCCTCTGCTCATCCAAGGCTTTCATGACGACTCGAGATATCTACACTGTTACATGCAGGGCTCACCTAGGTTTCTTATTCATGAGGAGTCTCAGAGAAGATACTAGAGATATCAAAATATACAGAGAACATTGATATTAAAAATTATTACAGTATAAGACACATTACCACCAGTCCCCTTGAAATCCTCCCCTCCTTCAGACACACTCATCCATCCTTCTTGCCACTTTCTGCAGCAGTTCTGGAGTCCTCTTCCATGAGGGTCTTTATGAGGTTGCTGCCAAGTGACATCCAAAAGCAAGGCAGCTCATAAAACATGATGCTGGGTTCTGCTCCACCTCATTCACCAGATCTGGTACCGTGTCACTTATCTCTTCCCTGTTCCCCAAAATCAAAATGACCAGGAAAGGTCAGTGTTTTGAATGGGTTTAGGGTACTGAGGCAACCAGGACAGTGCAAGTAACCTCCCTCATGAAAGAGGACTTGCAGAGCTCCTGCAGAAGGTGGCAAGAACAACAGGATAAGTGTTCCAAAATTTTTGAGAGGGATTCAGGGCACTGTCTTTTACTGTAACGTGTTTTTTACCTATAAATATTCACCATGTTTTTTTTAAATTACACTTTGTATTTTCATTGCATTTTCTGACTGTTGTTCGAGTACAGAATGCCATAATTTGTCTTTTTGATACAGGGCCTCACTGTACAGTTTAGGCTAGCCTTGAACTCACTATGTAGCCCAGGCTGGCCTCAAACTCGCAGCGGTCCTCCTGCCTCAGCCTCCCGAGTGCTGGGATTACAGGTGTGTACCACACATCTGGCCATAAATTTTAATATATGGACATAATAAACAGCTTCTGACTTTATTATTATTTGCTTGTGGAGTGTCTGGGTTTTCTGTGTAACAATCCCAGCATCTTCCAACGAGGGCAGTTTGGCTCCTTCAGTTTTGAGGTGCATCGCACCCTGGCCCCAGCCCCACGGGCGGCCTTGGGCTTTCCAGCCACCACCACCCTCATGTCTCTTTCCCGGCGTGTTGGCCTGCACACGGTCCCTGCACACGGTCCCTGCACACGGTCCCTGCACACAGTCCCTGAAAGCTGGGCTCAGGTTGGATCGGAGGCTGTGATTGGACAGAACCTGGTGACAAGCCGCCTCATTGGCTGCTGGCCCACCGGGACCTAGCTGGCTTCTCACCAGCTGCTGTCCCAGGGAGGCCTGGCTCCTAGTGCACAGGGCCTGGTACCTGATCTGGTACCTGGTCGCAGACGTCCCATGCCCAGCCAGAGCAGTGAGCCAGCCTTCCCATCTGCAGGCCAGTCTGGGCCTGCTCAGGGTCGGTCACTGCAGCAGTGCGCAGCTTGAGGTGATGGGCCCTGGAGGGGAGACAGCTCCTCAGCCAGAGGTTCAGTGGGGGACAGCGCTGGGGGCTGGCACTGTCGGGCTTGTGATGGAGGAGGAGAGTGTGTGCGGAGCGTCACCCACGGAGGGAGGACAGGAGGAGGACCCGGCCATGGCTCCCTGCAGACCGCAGCAGGGCGGGCGGAGGAAGCACGGACCTCAGACTCCCCCCAGGGCCACAGCCCTCCCCTCCTGCTCCTCCCCGTGCGCCTGGAGCCGAACAGGTCCTGGGCACAGTGTGGCCCGTTCCGCCTTCCCTGCAGGGCTCCTCCCCTCCTGTGACTGCAGCTTTCGGGAGGAATTCCTGCTGGGGAAACGCGGTTTCCTCCTGGAGATTAACATCACGCTGCTGCCTGCCGTCACAGGACGAGGAAGAAAAGGGCACCATCTGCTTGAAACGCTCCCCACGGTGACACCAGCCTGGCTTCTGAGAGCCCTGCGACCGCTTGCATTGTGAGGGGGGAGAGGGAGGCTGCGCCCGGACCCCAGAGCCCTGGGTCCCAGCCGCTCCCTCCAGGACCAGCCTGCCTTGAGCCAGAGCAGGCGGGAGCTATTTCTGGACTGACACGTGGTTCTCACAGGAGGCCCTGGTGAAGAACTGGCCTTTCTCAAAGAGCTTCTTTCTCTTCCTTGGCGCCTGTACTTTGCAATGTCCATTTGTCCCAGCCCAGAGCCCACTTCAGCCCTGAGCCGCGTCCTTCCGGCAGAGTGTCAAAGAAGTACTGAGGGACAGAGTCTGTCTCCTGTCCCTGCTGATCCAGGGAGCACAGTCCGCTGACCATGCCAAGACCACTGTCCACTGCGTGGTCACCGATGAGTGCCACATCTGTCCTGCGGACGCTCCCGGCAGGTCACTTCCACACAGAGTAACCGCATCTGTGGGTAATCTCAACATGCGTGCCAGCCAACATGATTTCTGCCAGCTTTGGGAAAAGTGTCCTTATCTTTGGGTTGAAAAAGAGGACAGAAATGCTAGCGGCGTATCCTCCTCAGGAACTCTGTGGGGACTGAGCAGAAATGAACTTGAAGTAATCAATATTTCAACCCAGGATGAGACTGGGATTGATTCAATCCTGGGGATTATTTCTTCACTGCTGGTGTCTAATGGAGAAGACTTAATCCCATTAGCAAAGTGCTTTCGCTCCGGAGGAAGGAGCAGGGACCAGGGAGAGGTGGGAGCAGAGGGGCCCTTGTCGTCTAATCAGAGAAAACAGGGCAAAGCCATGGGGCAGTGCCCGGCTCTCAGCAAAGCACCAGAGCCTGCAGAGCCGAACTCCAAGCTCGTATCTTCACTCTGTTCTGACAACCACGCAGCTGGGGGCTGCATTTCAGGGCGCTTGGAAAACTCAGCTTCATTGAGGCAAGACACACATACAGTAGAAAAGCATCCATTTCGAGGACGGGTTAGATCGATATTGATAAATCCATAACCTGCGTGGTAATGCTGGCCATCGAGGTTTCCGGGGTCTCTGCTTTGCCACCCCCATCTCTCTGCTCTTGTAATCAGCATGGGCTTGAGGTGACCACTGATTTGCTTTCTGTCACGGTAGCTTAGATTTCTCAGGGTTTTATGTAAGTCTACTTAAATATCTTTACCAGGTGTGGTCAGAAATGGGTGAATGCTGCTCCTGAATGCCATCTAAGCAGGAAAAACAGGCTCATAAAAGCACGACGCTGTGTCCTCACCCAGTTTATTCACCAGATCTGGCACTGTGTGCTCTCTGGTTCTTCCTCAAGGTCAAAATGACCACGAAAGGAAATGCATTGAGTTGACTCAGGATATCTAGACAGCCACGACAGCACAACGTCTCGAAGGAGGACTTCCAAAGCTGCTTCAGAAAGTAGCAAGATGGTGGCTAAATGTGTTTGATGACAGAGAAACTATTTTGAGGGAATTCAAGGCAACGCAATCATTTTTAAAATTTCAGCATTCGCCGTATTTTCCCATCACGTGTATATTTCTGTCTAACTCCTGTTGCTCCGCGTGGTTTTTGAGACTTGTCTGTGCTATGCGTATCCTTAGTCATTTGTCTTACTTGCAAGTGGGACTTCCTCCTGGTCCAGACCGCTGGCTGGCGTGGACTAAGGTGTTAGGGATGCTCGTGCACACGGTCTGGGCAGGCTGCACTCTCTCTTCTCCAGGGCAGAAACTTGGAAGAGGGAAATGGCTGACTTTTATGGTAAATATGTACTAAACTTTATAAAAACCTCCACACTGTTTTCTAAAGTGTCTGAGTTTCAATTTTCCCATCCTGCCCAGTATTTAGGATTCTTCTGCTTTAAAGATGTGGCCGTCCTCACGTGTGTGGTGTGTGTACACACAGGAGTGTGTGCGGTGGTCTCCTGCATGGTAGCAGCCTGGGAGCGGGTGTGCTCGTTGGTGATGTGTGTACCTTTTTTATGTTGCCAGCTAAAATCAGATTCTTAATAGATCACTACTAAACCCAGAGGACTAAGATCCCACAGCCAGCGAATCTGAGAGGCCGCTGGCATCTGCAGATGTGTTTCAGCCCTGCAGATTGTAATCTCCATTTGATTTCTTTTGTGTATTATTTGTGCACTGTGTGGCCTAAGCCCCAGCTCCAACCCATCTTGCTCATTGGTTAATTTCCCAAATCAGGGAGAAACCTCCTAAAGGAGGCTTCCCCTGTGGACACTGTGACGGTCAAAGCTGGCCTTCACTGTACTACGTGATGTCACCCATGCCATGGCCATTAGGAATCAGCCTCGGACTGCAGGTGATGCAGGAAATGCTGCACATTTTTAGGTTTCAAGCAATGACTGCCACTCGGAGGCTGTGCTGTGAGTCACTTGGGGAGAGCTGGGGGGCGCACGGGTTGCACCCGTGGAACTCTCGGAAGGAAGCGCCACGCTGCAGAAGTGGCTGTCCCATTGCAGCTGTCTTCAGTATCTTGTGCCATGAGCCTGTTTCACAGATCCGGACCCAGCGCTTCACCCTCTCCGCACGGTGTGGTCACGCTGGTCAAAGCTGTGCTTCGCCCTTTCCAGCACCCAGAGCGCTCAGGCTCACCGCAGTGTATCGCTGAGAACGCTGCGTCCAGCTAGAGGAGCAAGCGCACGGGGCCTCCGAGCCTCTGCTCTGCCTGTGGGGCAGAGCCCTGGGGCAGTGCGGCTGCCAGCCGCACGGCATCTGCACTGAATACGTTCCCTAGCATGCCTGTTTCAGAAACGTGGCCTCCAAGCTCATGTTCGCGGTATTTGGAGGACATCGTGAGGAGGAAAACAGGGTTGGATGAGGCCGTGGTGGGGGAGCCATGAGCAGACGGCGGCTTCATCCGACAAGAGAGACACCGGGGCTCGAAAGCGCTCTTCCTCCTTGCCACGCAATGCCCTTCGCCGCGTTAGGAGGCAGCAGGGGGGCCCTCACCAGGTGAGGCTCCTTGATCTTGGACTCTCCAGCCTCCAAAAACGGGAGAAACAAATTTCTTTTTAAAATCAATTAGCCATCTTTGGTATTCTGTTCTAGTAGCACAAAGCGGCCTAAGAGACGGGGTCCACAGAAGCCCCCTTCCTGCTTCAGCAGCTGCGGATGCCACCCTCATCCCTTCTCTCCTCGCCCTACCCTGACCGACTCGAGCGCGAGCGGGGCTTCCCACGTGTGGGAGCTGGGCCTCTGCCTGCCTTTTTCCCAGGGTACACGGGAGCCACAGCTACAAGTGGGATGTGGCGCTTCCCAGCCATTCTCACTCTCCATTAGTGTCATGTGTGCTCCTCCGGACCTAAGTCCCACGACTGGTTGGGTGAGTGTGTGAAGACACGGGTAGGTGGAAGGGTGAGTGTGTAGACAGGTGGGCAAACTGATAGATGGTGTATAGATACCTGAGTGGGCGGGTAAACAGAAGGGTGGGTGGGTGGATGATGTACAGACGGGTGAGTGGCTGTGTGGGTGGGAGGATGAATGGATAGATGCACCGAGGGAGGAATGAGGGGTTGGATGGGTAACTGATAAATTGATGGATAATGGATGGATGGTGTAGGGTGGGCTGAATGGTTTAAAGGTAAGGACAAGACCTGGACACTAGAAAATGGCCCAAGGAATTCAAAGGACTGTGATGTGAAACTGTTATTAGGAATGTACTCTGTTCCAGTCACCAGGCACATCGTCCCCTAGCCCTCCCACGCCCTGCCGGGCAGGGAGCCCATCGCACTCCACGAGTCAGGACTGGGGCTCACAGGGCGCCGCATCTGGTCCAGGTACCTACAACGCCAGAGCTGAAATTCAAGCCCTCGTGAGAATGCAGGAGTCTACGCCCCCGGAATTGCTCTCCTCAGGATGAGTTCAGCCTGGGGCACGATGATGTGAGAGTCTCTGGGAACCAGGCTTAGAGTGAAGAAGAGAAAGGCCTGGGGATAAAGACCGGGACTCGCGACCAGGAGGCACAGAGGGTAGCGGCCGGCGCTGACGTGTAAGGTGTGCACGGCGTCGGAGGCTCTTCCGAGCGCTTCCTGTCTGCACCCTGATGCACTTTCAGCAACAGTGAGCGTGTGTTTGTTTCAGTCATTAAACCCCACAGTTCTGTCTGCGAAGGGAAGCGTTGTCCCCAAGTAGTTTCGGCAGGGGACTGTCCCTTAGGACACATACAGTCCCCGGGAGCACAGGCGCAGCGGCACCCCACTCACCCAGCACCTGCTGTCCGAGGCCCATGTGTGAGTGCCCTGATGGGGACTGAGCGGGGACACGGCCACCCTCGGAATCCTCCCCCGCTCCTCCTGACTCTTCTACTCAGGCCAGCTCATGTCCCAGCCAGAGCAGCAGCCAACATCTCCATTACAGCCTGGCAAACGCCGCTGTATCTTGATTACCTCCAGCTCCTGTGGGACCCGCTGGCCTGGAAACATTTTCAAAGAGTTTTTCGCTGGCCAGCACCTTTGCAGGGTGGGGGCATCTTTGAGGGACAAATTCTCCAAATCCTGACCCCACTTCTCACCAGTGCCCCACTCAGTCTGCTATGCGGCCTCCTGTCCAGTGGGGTCTCAGCCCGAGACCCACGAGGCCTGAGGAGTGAGGTGGGGGTTGCAGCGGACTCCGGTGGGGGCCAGGACTGCTCGAGGCTGTGGGCCGCGCCGCCCCCTTCGTGTCTCCTCCACCAAGGACTCCGCCCGGAAGTCCCCACGCAGGTGCACGTTTCGCTCCGCATAGTCTCCCGTGTGCACACCCACGCTCGCTGGAGAGAGATCGCTGGCAACGAACGGCAGATTTATCATGACTTACAAAATACGGAGAAGAACACGACAGCCATTGGCTGCCAGGGCCTCCCTAAGGCGGGGGGCAGTCTGACGCAGTTACTGCTCGGGGCTTCTCTGGGCTTGAAGGGAATGGGGTGGGAGTTCATTCTGTTTGTTTAAAGAATTCCTTTGCTGAGTGCCTAAGTGATTGATGTGCTCACCGGGCTATAAGGTTTTAAGACAACTTGCCACAGAATATGCAGCAAGACGTTCTGACCACCTCTCCCGCCCCGAAGCTAGGAGTCCACCACAGCTGAGTCCCCCTTTCTTGCCTCCAAGTTTGAAAGAGGATGCTTGGGAGTACAATGCGTCCACTGCACTAACAGCATTCTCTGTCCTCAGTGCTGTCTTATCTACTCTACAGAGATCCACTTGCTTCATTTCCCAGTGGCTCTCGAGGCCCAGAGAAGCCCAGCATCCTGACTCCCAAGTCTGTACGCTTGCCCACTGCGTTCAGGGTCCCCAAGACCAAGGCAGCGCTGGGGCAGGCCGCTGGCTTTTTATCCCAGTGGGGCAACCGCAGAGAGGGGACACTGGACTCGAGGGAAAGGGAAAGCATGGTGTGCAGAAAGCGAACCTGCCAGCCCCCAGTGCTCACCAGAAAGACGGGGTGAGATGGCACACATGGTCTGCTGGGGGCCGGGTGGGAGGACCAGGGGCCACAACCTGGCCTTATTCCTGTGCAAACAGGGGGTGTCACCTTCCTGTCTGTAAAATCACATTAGCTTTCTCCCAGCCCCTTTTCTGGTTCTAAACCTCCTGATCTAATAGTCAGCGCTACCCTAGTTTCCTGAGCATACTTTCCACTTATCTTTGCTCCCTGCCCTTTGTGCTGTTTTATTAAAATGAATTGCAGGAACACTATAGGAATATTAATCTGCCTTTGATAATTCAGAAAGCACTTCAGAGTTTCACAGTCCTTGGGGTTATCATTTCAGCATCAATTATCTTTGCCTGGTTGCTAAGCAGAAGACTTCATTAGTGGAAAACTCTCTTTAATAGATGCCAAACGGCAGGGCGCTTGCTATAATTGAATGGGCCACAAGCTAGCAGCCTCTGAATCACTGTGTGCCTCATGTAGACATACCTGGTCCTCTGCACCCAGGGCACAGGAAGGCCAGGGGCACCCAATCAGTGGACACTGCTCTTGTGGCCCCATGGGGCTGTGAGTCCCCTGGAGACCCTGGTCACCCTAGATGCCTACGATGAGGATTGGCCTAGGGCTGTCCCTAGCCTCATGGGAGGGAAACCTGTGGCCCAGAGGAACTCATGTATGTACGTGGCTCTCCACGTCGCGATTCCTGTCATCCAGAGTGTGTAAGAGAGGTGTGTGTGTGTGTGAGTGTGTGTGTGCCAAGTGCGCACACTTGGCAGCAGTGTGCAGGCAAAGGCAGGCCTAGCGGGTTGATGAGGAAATCGTTGTGTGCATTCATTTACAAATCAAGTTGGGTCTATTCCTGGGCTGGGAAAGGGTCTCTGCCATAATGGGTGCTTTGAATCATGCACTGACTGCAAGCACCAGGCATGCTGGACGTGTCCAGTGTGATGAAGCCTGGAAAATGGGTAGCAGTTGCAGAGCCTCCGGGATCGTGGGCACCAACCGGGGCTATGTGTGCCAGGCAGCCCCAACTCACCAGCCAGTGTGCAAAACCATAACCACTAAACACTCAGATCCCCAGAGCACACATCACGCAGGTCGTTAGGGGACTGTCAGTCTCTGTTCTGCTTTGTGTGAATGTCACAAAGTCACTTTTATTCAGTCAAAGAGACATCAGGAAAAAATGATCTTCTCAAATTTGGCAAGAGAGGTTTGCCTGGAAGCCTGCGGGCGGAGTCTTCCCATCTGTCCCAGCCTGACTGGAACACCACATCACTCCGCAAGCCGAGAAGCCTTTGCTCATGGAGAAGGTTCAGGCGCCTTATCTTCTCCAAGACAAAGGACAGGCCTG
The DNA here is from genome assembly GCA_004363535.1 of Dasyprocta punctata. Lineage (NCBI taxonomy): Eukaryota > Metazoa > Chordata > Mammalia > Rodentia > Dasyproctidae > Dasyprocta > Dasyprocta punctata. The sequence goes on along the minus strand of RJWM01019190.1, from coordinate 1,499 downwards.
GCTGCTACTGATGGCTGTGGTCCTGTGCGGCATCCATCGAGGCTTCCTCCCCGATAGACAGCCTTTTCTCGGGCAGAGATACAATGTTCTCCAGCACAGGGGCCCACGTGTTTCAGTGGGTGCCTCCTCTCACGGCTGAGCCACCTCCTGTCCTACAGGTGTGTCATCCATTGCCTACCTGGTCACACAGAATGACACATCGGCCTCGCCTGCATGCTCAGAGCTGCTCCCAGCACAGGAGCAGGGCTGCAAGGGAAAGGACTCAGAGGCAGACGCTTCACGGAAGAGGCCCTAGGCCCTGACGCATCTGTGCTGAGTGAACCTGTGGTGGACAAACAGCTCATTCCCTAAAGGTGCATCCTGCAGGAGGAGAAGAGCAAAGAAGAAAACAGTGGAGTTAAGTAACTCCGCGACCGGGAGAAGGTATAGACGTTGCGTGCTCACTAACAGATCCCAGAAAACTAACCCAGACAGCAGCCGCCCCAGATACTGTTAGCAAGTGCGGGCAATGGAGCTTGGCTTCGGTTGAGACCACAGGGATCTGAAGGCTGTGCTGGGCCCTGGGAAATGACACCAAACGTCCCCAAGAGAAGGAACCAGCCCACTCCTGGGAGGCAGGCCCTTCCCAGAGACCCTGGGCACTAACACTCAGGTCCAGGGGCTCAGCGACGTCAGGCCCGAACACCTGCCTGCTCACAGCCCCACGGCCCTGGTGCGCAGGCCCCTTCTGGCTCCAGCGCACCTGATCCACAGCTAGGTCAGGTCCTAGTTCTCCACCCACCTCATCAGCCCTGGTGCTGCCCTTGTTCAGGACTAAGTCCCCTCACCCCCTGAACAACAACTTGCAGCAGAGGCCGAACTCAGTGGGTTGCCAGGCAGAGGCCAGGGCCCCCAGCCAGAAAGGCTGCACTTTCACCGGAGAAGGTCAAGACAAGCAGAGCCGGGAGGGTGCCCAAGCGAGTCTCCAGGCAGCACCAGGGCCAGGGAAACCTCACACTCCCCTTCTGTAATAGTGTGGTCAGTCGGATGGCCCCCAACAAAGCCTCGTGTAATACTGCACGAGGCTGTCAGGAGTTTCTGAATGGTTTGCTGTCTGGTGCTGGGACTGGTGGTGTGAGGCCTGCACCCGCCCAGGGGTGGAGCCAACACACAGTGTAAGGGAGAGAGGAAGGCAGGTGCTCTCCGCTCGCCGGTTCACCTTGCGGTTTGTGGCAGTCAGGAATAGCAGGCCGGCCCCTCCACGCTGCCTTGAGCCAACAAAGCATGGACTGTAACCCCCGAGAACTTTAAGAAATAATCCATTCCATCCTTAATTTTGGGTGTCAGCTGTTCTGTGTCAACAGCAAGTGAAGGGTAAACAAGACACCCTCCAGCTCCTCTAACTCTGTGGTCTGGTAGGTAAAACCTGAGATTAGAGTCCCCTGGGGAGTTTTAACAGGCACAGATTTCAGAGAGGCTGGGGACTTGTTTTGACCCGCAGGTTTATTTTTCCCTTCAAG
>RJWM01019189.1:16408-39648 GCA_004363535.1 Dasyprocta punctata | reverse complement strand
CTGGTTGTTAATCCCTTGTTGGTTTTAGATGCTGCATATATTGCCTTATTCCCTTCAGATGTAACTGTGTCAACGATGTACTAGCTGAACAGAAATCTTGTCATTCTGTTGTAATCATTTCTATTAGTTTTTGATGTGATGAAGTGTTTTGGGGGTCTTGTTAGGCAGGCTTTTCCTAGAGCTTGGTGGGATGCTTGGTCTTTCCTCTAGTAAAGTTCTAGTCGTCTCTCTAGGTTTGACACTAGACTCAGCTGGAGTCACTGGGCTGGGTTCACTGAACTCTACGGTTGTTTCTTATCCCCAGAGGGGAAACCCTGCATGGAAGCCCAGCCCTTGGCTCTAGATGGGCATCAGAGAGCACAAAGGTCTGACCTTTCTCAGGGTATGGCTGTCAGAGCTGATGTACAGGGGGAGGGCTGAGAAATGGGCACCTGGCTCAGATCCCTCTGTCTTCTAGGCTCGTGGTGGCTGTGGAGGAGGCCTTCACTCACATTAAGCGGCTGCAGGAAGAGGAGCAGAAGAACCCCAGGGAGGTGATGGACCCCCGGGAGGCAGCCCAGGCCATCTTCGCATCCATGGCCCGTGCCATGCAGAAGTACCTGCGAACCACCAAGCAGCAGCCTTACCACACCATGGAGAGCATCTTGCAGCACCTTGAATTCTGCATCACACATGACATGACGCCCAAGGTAGGCCTGCTGCTCCTGCATCTTTCCTCTTTCCCACCTGCTCCTTCCCTTGACCTCTTCTCTCTGCACTCTCCCTCCCTCTCTCTTATCTCTGCCTCCTTATATTCTCTTCTCATTTCTCCCCGTCCACGTGGTGTGACGTTATGGGTGGTGTGTGAAATAAGGGAGGGGAACACTCAGAAACTATTTGGGGCTGGCTGAGATCTATTTCTTAGCTTCATAAAGACTTCAGAATTTCTAAATGCAGAGACCCAGCTTTCCCCATCTGGCCCCCTTTACCTCTCCACCAGATGATCTTTGACTTATGCACACTTTGAACCATTGCCCACTCCTTAACTCAAATGCCAGCTTCCTGGAATGGCTTTGGCTGAGCTGTCCTTAGTGAACAGGTGACTAAAGATGTTGCCCTGAGAGCTCCACCCCCTCCCAGCTCACACCTGCAAGGCACTAACTATATAAGCAATGCAGGAAGGAAGGATGAGGAAGAGCTTGTCCAGGACACAGGCTGTGCAAGAAGAGCAGAGGATAGGAGCTGGGGAGTTGAGTTCCAGTCTTGACACTGGAGCTACATGGTTTCTGTGGGTGTCGTCTTCCTCATCTGTAGAGGAATTTCTGCTCAGACAGTCTCAGATACTGGTTCATATGCCTAGAGAGAGTTTGGGGGACATGTCCTTGGAAGTTGTGCCCAGGGGAGGAAGGACAGTGGGTGACAGTATCCAGGCAGCCCCCTCTCCTCTCTTCAGGCCTTCCTGGAGCGGTACCTGGCGGCCGGACCCACCATCCAGTACCACAAGGAACGCTGGCTGGCTAAACAGTGGACACTGGTGAGCGAGGAGCCGGTGACCAATGGGCTTAAGGATGGCATCGTTTTCCTCTTAAAACGCCAGGACTTCAGCCTGGTAGTTAGCACCAAGAAGGTGCCATTCTTCAAACTCTCCGAGGAATTTGTGGATCCCAAGTCGCACAAGTTTGTCATGAGGCTGCAGTCAGAGACCTCGGTGTGACTGTGTGACAGCAGGGGAGTGGGAGACACTGGGGCTTTTGTGGTGTGGGTGGGGGCCTGATTCTCAGGTCCAGCCAAGTTCCCACTGCCCTTCTTCCTCTTGCTCTTGTTTTTTACTTGAATTGACTTACTCCTCACCCTGTCTCCTCCCTCTTCCTCATTTTACCCTGTGTGAACCTGGAGAGACCTTCCTGCTGTTGACAGTACCCAGGGGACCCTCCCCTCATTTTTGTATCACTCCGGGCCCTGCAGGAATCAGTGCCTCTCTCTCTCTCCTTCCCTGCAACTTTCCCCAGATGACAGTCCTTTCCAAAAGGACACAGGGCCCTCTTGATGTACCTGTCTTTCCTGAGCCCCACTCACAACCCAAATTCTGGTAGCATTCTTTCCAGTGGTCCCTGACAGGTCTCTTGGGGGTCACTGATACGACCCCAGAGAGCCCTGATGCCAAATTCCGCCAAGGCAGCAGCTACCCTCTTCTACCCATAACAGACCCTGAGTTCCTGGGCAGAGATGCTCCTGCCACATAGTTAGGAATCCCTGCAGCACTATTGCTTGCAGCTGCTCTCCCCCATCCACTCATGCTAGAGCAAAGAAAGATCCCATCCTTTACCCGGAAGTCTCCACCTGCTGTTTCTGATTGCATGGTCCCGTGTGATGTCAGCAATTGGAGGTGGAAAGCCTCTGACCACTTCACCGGGGCCCTGGGGGAAGGTCCAGAGGGCCTTTCCTAGAAAGCACCTGAGAGGAAGGGGATAAATCCCTGAGTCGGGAAAGACCCTTGCATTGACCCCTGCCCTCAGAACCCACCCAGGCCTTGCCTTTGTGCCCACTCTTCCCAGTGAAGGATGGGATGTAGACTCCTGGTTAGATTTAGCAGTGTGCCAGCCCTGACGGACAGTTTTCCTTCCTGCACCAGCCACCCTGGGCTTGCTGACTTCTCTCAGCTCCAGAGACCTGTTGCCTCATCTCTGTGGGGGGGGAGCCAGCTCCTCCTGTCCCCTGCCTTAAGTCCAGTTCTTTGCCTCAGGGGTCTCTTTTCCTTGGCCTTCCAGGGTCCCCTCCTCTCCTCTTCCTGCCTGGTTCTCTGGGTTCTATACTGGGGTCAGGGACCAAGATTATTGCCTTCTATGGGCACTCAGCCCCTCACCCCATTTTACTTCCGTAGCTTTTGTACCAAGTCCAAATTCTCAATAGTTTAGATTGCATTCTGAACAAAACTCACTGGCCCACTAGTACATCTTTTGAGCCTTTTAATTGAAACACCTTTAAATTATGTAGTTTTCACCAAGGGGAATAGAAAAAGGAAACATCAATATACATCCTTCCAGGTCCATGTGGAGGACTGTTCCGGTGGCTGGGATGGAGCCTGCACCTGGATCAGATCTCCAAATAGCTCACAGCGCCCCTGGATGGGTCCTTTTCCCTAGAAAATTTACTGGTACTTGCCTTGCGAAGCACACTTTGGGATAAGCTGTCCTTTGATCTCTCCCCTGGGAGGCTGCTTCCTCTCCGTAGGGGCAGCCCAGGGGGTGACGGAGCCTAACAATCTTTCAGGGTTTTTCTACTGTCCTTTCTAAAAGGGCACCTCTGTCCACCCACCGTTCACTGGAGAGGGGCTAGGGGTTCCTCAGCCCGAGCTCACCTTGTCCCCACGGGAGTGGCTTGCAGAGCTGATTTAGTCAGAGGCTGAGTGGAGGTTAGCCTTGGTTTAGGGCTGAGGGAGTCCTTCGATAAGCCTGGGTGAAATGCATCCTGCCTTGGGCGTCCTGGGAAAGCTATCATTTCTTTAAGAATCTGGTTTCAGAGGAGTCCCTTGTGGGTCACATAAATACCTCACTATCCTGGAGAACAGGGCCTGGATGGTGATCGGGGTCTTTGCCTTGGTGGGCAAGAGTGGGGTGTGGTGTGCTCTGAGAAGTGGGTTGGGGTGGGCAGAAGGAAAGGAATTGGGATCTTAGTTGTTGCCCTAGATTTAGGGGCGGGGGAGTGTTTATTTTAAGAACCTGCCATGTTTTTAATCACTGTGATTTTTTTTTTCATTCTTTTTTCCTGAAACAAGAGAAATGTGTTTTCCCAACTCTCTTTTTAAGCACTAAGGGCTGTGACTGAGAATGGTAGCATTTTGGTCCTTTGCGTCAGAACTGTGGTATCTTTGTCTTCTCTGGTTATTATTATTATTATTTTTTAAAGCGTCAGGATGAATCGTCCAGTGTATGGCTGTGTGTGTGTGTGTGTGTGTGTGTGTGTGTGTGCCCGCGTGCGTGGGTCTTGCTTCTCCTGTATGGGAAGTTGTCTTCATGCTGTGAACTGCTGGGGACGGCGGGTAGCCGACTCAGGCCTTCTGAGCTGTTTGCCCACCAGGCCCGTCCCACCGCTCTCTGGGTTTCTGTCTCTCCTGCAACCCCCACCCCCCAGGGGATGCTGTGCTGGCTCCCTCCAGCACTCTCGTTTCTATGACTACGCGGCACCCTGGCTCATCCCCTACTCGGCCTTGGAATTCTCCCCCGCTTCCCTGCACACCACCACGCGGTGCCTCAGTCCTTCACCTACCTCGCCACTCTGCCCCGTTCCCGCTGGTCCCTGTCTGTCTCCCACGCCAGCATTTGTGTTCCACTGTTTATTCTGATTTATGTCCCTTTGGTCTCTGACTTCTTCCCATCCCCCTCTACTTCATCCTTTGATTTTTTGCTTCCCCAGCACACTTCAACATTCCCATGGCAAACCCCAGTACAATACCCATGACGAATAGATGCTGGGATCCCTGGAAGCTTTCTCATTGGAAACGCCCGTTTCCCAGAGTTTGTGCTTCTCCTCGGTTCTGGGCCCGGATGAGCTCTCTTGTCCCTTCGTGGTGTCGGTCTGTCTGTCTTCTCTTTCCTCTGCCCTCCCCGCTGGGCAGTATCTGCTGATGAATTCAGACCTGATGTGTGAGTGTTGTGATTGTTGTGTGCAAAAGGGGCTTTTTTGAGTCCCTTCCAAGTGAGACTGTAAGTGTAGAATTTCCCACTGTCAGATCTAGATACTTTTTTTTTGTTTTGTTTCCATTTTTCTTTTCTTCTTTCTTCTTTGGTTACAGAGCTGAGACCTTGTGCATGCATGTAGAAAATTGTAAAATGTAAATTTTTTTTAATATATAAAAAGCTTGTTTTTACAGTTTGCAGTGGATCTAAACATTATGGCAATTTTAGGAATTTTTTTTTTTCTTAAACATAGAAACTAAAACTGTACAAAAATTTTTTTTATATATAAAATAAAGACATTTGACTTTTGTGGGGGCATTCTGTTGCTTTTCTTGTTTCACAGGAATAGGAGCAAAAGGTCGAGGGGTGGGGCAGGGATATAGTTCAGTGCCTGCCTGGCAAGTGCGAGGTCCTGAGTTCATTTCCCGGCACCCCCACCCAGTGGTCAGGTTATGTCCTTGTGTGGCAACGAGCAGGCAGCAGGGGGCAGTATGAGCTCAGCTGAGCCTCACAGCCTCACGCTGTGTTGCTTGCGGAGCAATGGGGAAACCCGGACAGGAAATTAGTTGTTCTGAACCTTGATTCTGAGGAGAGGGAAATGTGAGGAGGCATCCACTTCCTGAGGTGGTTGTCAGAATAAGGAGGAAGGTAAGCTTACTTTCTGGGTATATCCTGTAGAGCAGGCTTGTGTCTGCATGGCCTCTAGGTGAGGGACATGATGGAAAGTTTCTAAAATGTCTTCTAAGATGGAGGAGCCATTTGAAAACAGTGTCCTGTTTCTTAAACAAGATCCCATAAGCTGCACGGTGTAGTCACAGGCAGGGCATGGATGAGTCCTGGCTGATTCTAAGGAGTGTGGGAGCACTTCCTTCAAGATATTGAGGGAGTTTGTTTAAGACTCAAGATGGGGAATCTCAGTCTTCTTGAGATAGTTTTGTTCACCTAAGTATTCTTGGCATACCAACTCCTCACATACAGTTGGTACTCAATAAAAAAAATGTAGGCTGGGTGTCATGGTGCATGCCTGTAATCCTAGCACTCTAGAGGCTGAGGTAGGAGGATTCCTTCGAGTTCAAGGCCAACCTGGGCTACAACGTGAGTTCAAGACCATCCTGAACTTCATAGCAAAACCCTGTCTCGAAAAAAAAGACAGAATGTACAGTGGATTAAACTATCGATCTAATAAGGAAGTATCAAGAGGATCACACACTTGCTTATTCTTCCCTTAAAATTGTACTCAAGTCTCTCTCACATGAAAACAAAAACACATCCCATGTTCATGGTTCTGTCCTTTTTGTAACCAGGCTTGTGGAAGAATTGTTTCTATCTGCTGTTTTCACTTCACCTTAGAGTCAGTTTTTGACTTCCTGTGACTAAATTTCTGCCCTAGCATGCCTTTGAAATTACTCTTGAAGTACCATAGACGCCTCCTAGTACAGTAAGTCTTTGTTCAGTGCCTGTGGTGTTCTCAGCCTGGTACTAAGGCGTTTTGGCTAGTAAAACTATTGGATGTGGTCTGGTCCTCACTGACCAACCTCTGTGGGCCTTTGGAATCTCTGTGTACCATCATGAATCTCCCTCCCCCATTAGATAGATTTAGGACCAAATCTCAGTTTTCTTTAGGGGTTTGCTGAAAGTAAAAGTAATAATAAGCATTTGTCATGCAATGTGGTGTTTGTAACTGTTAGTGGAAAGGGTGCATTATCTGTGGAAGTACCTCAGTGCTGTAACCCCAGCACTGGGAGGCTGAGGTGAGAGCCTAGCCCCGCCCAGGGAAGTTAGTTATGCTGAGGACCTGTCTCAAAAAAACCAAAAACCAAAAAACAGCCGAGGATGTAGCTCAGTGCAAAGGCCTTGGATTCAACCCCCAGTACTATGAAAAACAAACATAACACCAAGTACAGCTTTACCTACTTCTGGACATAGATCTAGCAATAATAGTACTAGTATAGGTACTTGGAATTGGGGGGAAAAATCCCAAGGAGAAAATATATGCCATTTCTCCTGGATCCCTTAAACTGTCATTGTGGTGTTGGGGACAAAAACAACTGAAGAGGAAAAGAAGGGTCTGATGGTCCTATACCACAAGAGCTGAAAATTTGCATGAGCTGACTTAAATGTGTCAGGAGATAAGGTGGTGGTTTTTGTTCATTTCAAGTTCCTGTTAATGTTAGTTCTTTCATGCATGTATGAGTATGTGATTTCAGGGTGGGGTAAGCTGGGACAGTTTTTACTGTAATGAAGAATGGCTGTTGGAGAACTGCTTGGCTTCTGGCAGTTTGCTTATACCGTGTCACAGTATCTCTGTCCTCAGAGGTGGAATCCAGTTACAAAGAAAGCAGGCAAAGCCCATTGCACTATCACTTCATTGTGGGTGGTCGATTTCATTTTCCAAGACTGGTGTGACCTGTAGCACTTCTGATTTGGTGCATAGCAAAGAATTCTTGCTTTGTGGGATTGACGTGTTCAGTTGATTTTTGTTGTATCTTGAACTAGGTCCCCAAAACAGGGCTTTTCAAATTTCATTTGTGTATTTAGCAAATGTGCTCCTCACTTGGCCATCTTGTAAAGTGCAGATTCCGATTCAGCTAGTATAAGGTAGGGTCCAAGACTCTTCTCAAACAGGTATCTGGTGTCTTAGTCACCATGACAAAATACCATAGGCTGGGTGACTGATACAATGGAAAAATAATTTTTTGCCAGCATCAGATTTATTTACTCATTTATTTTTGAGGCTTTGTCAAGCTAATTATCATAAGCACAGATTAATAGCCAGACTAATGACCAAAAAATGTATAAAACACATAAAATGATTATGCTAAATCAAGGCATACATTCACATACATTAACCATGTTGTATTACAGTAACTTCTCTCTCTTTTTTTTTCATTGTCCATTTTTTTTTGGACTTTATTTGTTTATTGGGTTTCCCATATAAGAGAAATTGTGATATTTAAGCTTGTATGTCTGTTTTACTTAATATTTATGGTCTCAAGTTGCATCCATTTTCCTACAGATGACTCAAATTTATCCTTTATGACACAGTAATATTTCATTGTGTAAAAATACCACATCTTCTTTATCCATTCATCTGTTGATGGACACGCAGGCTGCTTTCAAGGTTTAGCTATTATGAGTTTTGATGCTATAAATATGGGCATGCATGTATCACTATATTATGATGTCTTTAACTCTTATGGGAAGATACCCAGAAGGGGGATACCTGGATCAAATGGAATTTCTAGTTTAGTTTTTTTTTTGTACCAGGGGTCAAACTCATGACCTCGCACTTGCCAGGCAGGCAGGTACTTATGTCACTGAGCTAGATCCCCAGCCCTTTAGTTTTTTTGAGGAATCTCCATATTGATTTCCATAGTGGTTGTACCTGTTTACACTCCCACCCTCAATGAAGAAGGGTTCCTTTTTCTATGCCCCTTTTGCAGCATTTGTTATTATATTTGGTTTCCTGAAGATAGTCATTCCTCCTGGAGTGAGATAGAATCTCAGTGAACAACAGAAATTTATTTCTCGTAGTTCTAGGGGCTAGAAACTTAAGATCAGGGTGCCAGTAGAATCTAGGGCTTGCTTTTTGGATTGTAGAAAGCTGCCTTCTTACATTGGGAAAGGGAGGGAGGGAGGAGATGGAGAAAGATCGAGGCTCAGGTCTCTGGCATCTGTTAGAAGGATATTAATACCATCTCACGGGTCCTACTCTTTTTTTTTTTTTCTGTCAGTACCAGGGATTAAACTGACAACCTCACACCTGCCAAGCAGGCACTTAAGCCACTGAGCCAAACTCCCGGCCCTATTTTTTTTGAGGCAGGGTCGCACTGTGTAGTTCAGGCTGGCCTTGCTCACATTGTAGCCCAAGCTGGCTCAAACTCACAACATTCCACCTACCTCAGCCTCCCAAGTGCTGGGATTAAAGGCGTGTGCTACCACGCCTGGCTGAGGGTCTTACTCTTATAACCTTGGTTAACCCTAATTGCCTTTGAAAGGTCCTGTCTCCAGATAACGTCAAATTAGGATATTAGGTTTCAGCATGTCAGTTTGGGGGGAGAGACAGTTAATTCTATGGCACCATGTCAACATACCAATTTATTTTGGAGAGAGTACCATGCTGCTACTATTATTCAGCAGACCTAACTTTGAGTAGCAATGTCCTCAAAGAAGCCTTATATCCTGTCTTAGTTACTTTTTCTTGTTGCTGGGACAAAATACCCGATACCCAAAGTTAAAAGGAGGAAAGGTTTATTTAGTTCACAGTTTGCAGAGCTTTCAGTCCATGACTGGCAGGCTCCAAGGCAGGGTGGGATGACAGAGATGAATCACAGAGGAGAAACAGTTCATGGTGGGCAGAAGCTAGCAAAGCAAGCAAGCAGGACCTTAGCAGTTTCTTTGTACTCCTCTTATATTCTCCCTAGAGTACCGGGGTTAGGGCAGGTGCCATACCAGTCATTGGACTGATTTAGTAATCACACACCCTTAATCCCAGCATCACACACTGTAGATCCAGCCACTTCTGAAAAGTTCCCCCATGCCTGCATGAGGCTTTGGGGGACATCTAGACACAAGCTATAACATAAACCCACAGAGTTTAAGGGGCTCAAATATGTCATATTTAATTCTAAGATACTTGACACAAGAGATCAATATTGTTAAGAGATTACAGTTTCATGAATATAATAGCTTGGTAAAAGTCGTTGGTCATGTTACAAAATTGCAAATCTGTGTCAAACTGTGATTTTATGAGACTTAAATTATGTGTTGTGAGATGTCTTTTTGTGTGGGATTTATGCAGACAGTTCAGTGGACCTCTTAACTGATCCAGTGAACCATTTATAATGACACAAATAAGAGCCAATTTGATGAGCCCTTATCACTAAAAGCCTCAGAAATTAAAGCCACAGCTTACTTTATGAATTATCTCTGGACAGACTGCTTGCCAACACAACAATAGATCAGAGGAGCTTTAAGAGTTCTACTACATTTAGAGTTCCGGTTCCAGATAAAATGCCTTCAGTAGAGTACTTCAATATTTAGGGTTTTTTTTTCTTTATCGTGGGTCTAGAATGAAAGTTACCACTTACCAATATTTTAGAAATACCTTCTTAAGATTTTGCCCACCTTGTGATCAGCATGCAAACTTCAAGACCATACTGATCATGTAGTCGGTGTTGCTGGAAACTGCCATATCTGCGTTCAGTGTTTTTCACTTAGCTGCTCAACAAATATTTGTTGAGGGCTTTCTATGTGCCAGGAGCTAGGGCAAGGCACTGGGATGTGACAGTGAGTAGTAGAGGTGGTATTAGTTCTCAAGCAGCTAGCAAGCTCATCATTTGACGGTGCTCATCATTTGACGGTGGTTGCTGTAATGAAAGAATATTGGAGTCTGTAGGACCTTATGATAGAAAACATTAACAGGGTGGCCACCAGGGAAGATTTCCTTGCGGGGGAAATGTCACATCAACTCCACGGAAAAGCTTTTGCTGGAAGGAGTAGGGCACACATACTTTTTGACCAGGAAGAGCTTCCATTTTCTCTTCAGTGAGGAAACTGTCCAAGTAGTTTCTAAGAAACTAATGTCAAAATCACAGGACCTAAGGAAGTTGTCAAAAGATTTCCTGGAGTAACAACTAAGGGGCTGTGTAATTGTTAAGATCCAGTGATGACAACTAAAATAAAAGTTATAAATGAATTTCTTGTTTTATGAATAAAATAAAGAGGGGGAGAAGAGTTGAAACATCCAGCATGTCCTGTGCATGGTACGCAAACACGTTCAGTTCTAAAAGGAGGAAATATTTAGTAGAAGCCTCTCATGTTCACACCACAGGGCCGGGGCAAGGGTAAAACATCCTTCCAGGTCACATCCCCAGTGACCACTTCTCTCCAGGTCTCACATCCTGACCCTACAGCCAGCCGCGAACTCATCAATGGATTAGTCCACTGATGAGCACAGAGCTCCCAGGAGCCAATCATTTTTCAAAAGTCCCACCAATGAATAATGAGACTTTGGGGGCATATTTTAGATGTAAACTATAACACTGTCTTAATAGTAATCAAGACACATACTTGGGGACAGGACATAAATTTGGAGAGTTTCAGTTGGGTATGGTGGGGCACATCTGTATTTCCAGCACTTGGAAGGCTGAGGCAGGAGGATCAACGTAAGATCAAAGCCTGAGTGGGCTACATAGTGAGATTCTGTCTTGAAAAACCAAAAAAGGAGAAAACATCAGTACTGATCAGTATTTCCACTGCCTTTTGTTTCTTCGTGAATTAAAGAAGGGCAATAACGTATCAACATAGATATATACATAGACAGTCCATGATAAAAGTAAAAATGGTAAGTCACAGGTTGGAAGAAGGTATTTGCAATGCATATACTTGAATTACTAGAAGTGATGTACATTTGAAGAGCTTATAACTGAAAGAAAAAAGACCATTTAGTTAAAAATTGAACCAAAAAACCTGATGGCCCATGCCTGTAACCCCAGCATTCTGGTAGCCTGAGGAAGATTGACCCCAAGTCCAAGCCCAACCTCGACAATCTAGCAACTTAGCAAGACCTTGTTTCCGAATTAGTCAGTCAGTCAAACAAACAAATGGTTAGGGACGTAGCTCAATGCAAAGACCCTGGAATCAATCCCAGTACTCCCACCACTGAAAAAGAAAAAAAAAAGCTAAAATGGTGAGAACTAATTCATAGAGTAAACCCAGTAATCTATTAAAAAAAAAAAAAAAAAGGCAGAGAAGCACAAACTAATGAAAACCAGAGCAAGAGTTTACATTGATCAGCTTGGCAAAAATGCCAGCCTGGCAGTGTCAGGAGCTGCTTCAGCCATTTGGAAAATGATTTATATCTGGTAATGTTGAGGAAACTTCACTTGATAACCTTGTGATTCTGCTTTTAGGCAGAATGCCTAAAGAAACTCTTTGAACAGGTGCACACGGAGACATATGTATTTCACCTTTGTTTTAAATAAAATATGTAAAGCAAGCAAAAAACTCAAATACCTATCGTTGTAGTTACTCATAAATTGAAATGTTACACAGCAGTGAAAACAAATAGAGAAGTGAATCAAAATGAACTTTTTGGGTATAATATTGAGCAAAAAGAATGTTATAGAAGAACACACATAGCACACTACTTTTAACTTATAACATATGCATCATGATACTTTCTTCACTTAAGAAATACAGCATAGTGAAATATAAAAAATAGCCAAGAATTATAAACACTGAATTCAGTTTAGTAGTGATTCACGTCTGGTTGAAGGGAAAACTGTCAAAGAGTAGCCACAGGGCCACCAGCTGCATTTTATTGAACTCCAAAAGTACATTCTAACACTTCTAAGGAAAGGTAATTTAATTGGTAATTTTTGTTTATTAACAACGATACTGACTACATGGGTCTCTTGTTATTATTACCCCTTAAACTTTCTTTTCATCTGAAATATTTAAAAATAAACTGGTTCTGGGTAATGCTGTTAACCTTGCTAGGAGATCTGACTATGTTTTTCAAATTCTCAAGTGAATTGAATGTTAAATTTCTAAGGACTTTTTAAATTTTATTTAATCCATAGCATATGCTTTTTGATGATTTGTTGCAGAGAAATCTGCTGACCCACTTAATAAAATAACAAGTTTGCCAAAATAAGGTGAGTCTCTAAATATAGAGTCCTGTAGCCTGACTTGGCGATCAGCTCTGCCATTTGCACCCTGGTTTCCCACTTGCCTTATCCACGGGTGTCTCCATTCTGGCCCACCAGTGAGCACCCAACTTTCCACTTCCCCCTCAGCATGGCCAACACCTTCCTTTTATGAGAAAATTCATTCTTGTTGTAAGGGTTGGTGTTTTTCCTTGGAATCTCAGCAGGTCTGCCCTGTAAGAATTCAATATAGTAATAGGAACAAGGCATCACAGACTGGAAGGCTGGTGGGAGTTGATGTTTTATTTAATAAATCAATAGGCAAAAACATTCCCTGTGACCCCTCATTCCCTGCAAACTAATGACTAGGTCAAAATAATAGTGCAGACAGCTGTGGAAACTCCGAGTGGGCGGAAGGAGAGTGGTCATTAAGGTTTCCCATTCAAGCTCAGCAACTGGATACCTGTTAGGTGACTAATGGGGTGGATACCTCAGTTTAGCTTTGCTGTTACTATCCCAGTTTGGAATTCGAATTTAATGAACAAGTCTTCTTTGGGTCCTACTGTGTCTGTGGCTGGATTGTTGTTTCCACTCAGTTTTAAATACTGGAGTTGGTTTTTGTGAGTAGCAATGGAACTTGGACCAAGGTGGATTTGGGCCAGTGCAACTGAGTCTTTTTGGTACAAGGTCTAGGATAGAGAAACATAGACCCAGCACTTCCATATCAGTCACCTTGGCATGTGACCCTCACAAGGTAGCACAACAATAGCAATGTTTTTTTCTTGACTGGACCACATTTTCTGGAGTTTACTGCATGAAGCAATCATTCATGACTTCTCCAACCACTATAAATACAGTCACACATACTCATGCAAATACCCTCTTGAGAAGGGCGTCCCTTGGGTAGAAGATAATGTAAATTAATTGGAGGAAAAGCAATAAATGTGCTCATCCTTAGCATTTGTTTTCATTTTAATTTTTAAATTAGTTTTGGAATCTTATTCTACCATAATTTATAGTGCGAGTTGCCAAGGATAGTTTTTGCACCAACAAGGGTCTTAACCCAAACAAATAGTGACCCAGAGATTAGACCCAAATATCTATGGCATTTTGGCTAAGGGAATCTTAGGAATTTCTTTGAATTTTAGGAATGATGTACTTTTCTTTGAACTTTAGGAAGCCTGTTCTTTCTTTTTATTCACCCAACAGTACCAGGCGAACTGTAATATAAACTTGAGGTTTTCATTTAAAATTTACATTTTTTAATATGACTTGCCGTCTTTCTACATGCCTGAGTTTTGTTTGTTTGTTTTGCTTTTACACTAAGCTTATTGAGACTGAATATAAGGTCAGCTGGGGATTTTAAGCTTTCTTCTTGTCCTAGACTTAAACTGAGCTTCCAACCTTTGTAATGGTTGTTGGGGTGGAAAGACTTAGGGGTAGGCGGGGACCGTTGGCACAGTTCATCCTGTTTCCACTTCCTATTTATTTTCGAATGTTCTATCTATATGTAAATAGTTTGTACAACTTTGAGGTTTTTTTCTTTTGAAAGTTCTAAGGTAGAAAACCAAGTTATCTCAAGCTCCAGAGAGGCAGAAATCCATTCTAGTCTGAGCAGCTCTCCAGCTGTCAGAAAAGGGATCTGAAATACTCCTGAGACAGTTGGGGACCACTGTTGTGGAACAGAAAGCTGGGATGGCAAAACAAACCTCTGGGTGCAGTAAACTGTCCCTTTTTGTTGCATGATGTGTTGTTTTTCCACCATTGTACTCTTTTTGACACACTCATCGTGAGGTCCTGACCAAACCTCAGAAGCGGAATGTTTGCATGAAATGAGAAATTATTAACAAGGAAAAATCTAAGTAAGCCTTTTAGCTTCATTGGCTCATTGTAGACTTAAAATTCACTAATTTTGAAGGCCATACAGCTAGGTTATAAAATATTAGTTTTCCACCAGTCTTGCTGTAGAAAGCACCTCCAGCGTGTGAGTTATGATAATAGTTGCCTGAATTACTTCCCAAGGACCTGAAGGCTGCTTTTACTGTAACACTGACTCCTGACTACTTTTGACTGTAGATGTCTGATGGGTGACATTTAAATGAGATTAAAGGGTTGGTATTTCTGTGTTCATATTATGTCTGTTCTACGTGCTGTTTTAAGCCATGGATCAGATTATATGAATTCTGTACATAGATGTGTTGATCATTTAGAAATGTTTTGTCCAAGATTATAATGTACAGTTAATCTAGCCAATTACCCACTGGAACTGTTATGTGTTTTCCTTTCTCTCTCCCCTCTTTCCTATCCTGGTTCATGTGCTCCTTCAGCAGCTGTAGCAACCTAAGCACCTGAGGTTGTTTGACCCTGTCATAGGACCCAAACCCACAAAGCTGGGTTATTTTGTGAAGGATCATGGTGGCAGGAACCCAAAAATTCAAAAATTCCACTATCTCTAGGACAAGTTGAGCATGATCACCTAGTGGGCTAAGTTCATCATAAGAAGAAACATCTTTTGGATTCACGCTCTGGGCCGATGAGAATTCCTGGACTTTTAACTCACACTAACCAATAAAGACCTTCTGCTCACTTTGTTCAGAGTACAACTTAGTCCCTCTTTTGACCATTCATTTCTGACTCCCTTCAGCTGAAGCCCAAATTTAGCTGACCCCCCCACTCCCACAAAAAATAAAGCTTTTCCCATGCAAGTGCGTGTGTGTGCGCACGCGTTTGTGTGTGTTTGTCTGCTGTTTTGTCTGGTATTGTTTCTACTATCTTTGGAACAAAAGATCCTGTAGTCTGGTGTCACTTTGAACTCCTGCTTCTGGTATCCTGGAAGTCTTCCCTGACCATGGCTCATCTGTATCTGTGATGAAGGGAGTTAAATTGGTTGCATTAGGAAGTTAGGGTTAGAAAGATTGTGTGTTTAATTTTCTAAGAAACTTCAGGTGTTCCATTTGCAACTGAGATTCCACGGAAGGTGGAAGTGGTTTTATATTAACTTGTATGTACTGTTTTGCCTTTAGTGTCATCAAGGTGATAGCATTGATTTTGTGATGAATGAATGATTCTGAATGGACTGAGGCAGGTGTATAAAAAGATAGAGCTTATGATAGTCATAAGACTTGTATAAGATCTTGTGCTTTTTGAAAGCATTTGCATAATTCTTCATTTACACCCTCTGAAGAAATGTGACAGAAGAGAATAGGACCTACTAACATGATTTTCACTAGTTGGTTATTTACTAAGTGCCAGATGTTGTGCTAAACTATTGACACACACTGTTGTATTTCATTTGTATTTATATGTGATTTTACATACATTTTATAACAACTCCACAAGATAGGTGCTATTACTGCCCCTGTTTTACAGATGAGGAAGTTAGTGCTACAGTAACTTAAGTAACTGGGTTAAGGATACAGTTTATAAATGGCAAGACTGGGATTCACACCTAAGCTTGCCATCTACAGAGCCCAGTATTTAACTACCAGACTCTATATTATTACTCTATAGAAATGAGAGTAACCACATCTGGTGGCACAGGTTGGTAATCTCTGCACTCTGGGAGGCTCTGAGGCAGGAGAATTGCAAATTCAAGCCCTGTTCCTGGTAGACTTAGCAAGACCCTGTGTCAATAAATAAATAAATAAGAAAAGAGAAAGAAAGACACGAAAAGAAAGAGGGGTAAAGGGCTACTGAGTATCTCAGGACCCAGGTAAGAGTCAATGAATTCTAATTCTTTGCCAAAGTTTCTTTGTTTCTTTTTACATTTTTATGTAAAAAGATGTGAAATATATCATCATGCACACAGACAGTGTATACACTCACACATAGTTTTTGTTGAATCTTGTGAAATAGTCAGTATTTGCTCTGATTTTGACATAAAACAATGGTAACTTCATGATTTAACATAAGATGTCTCATTCTGATGAAATATATTCATTCGCATTTAGTGACCTATTTAAAAAACCATTGTGTCTTACTTTAATGTACTACTTTAAAGTTAAAGCAAACCCTAATATAACCACAACTCAGTTTAAAGGCTAAACTATTTCTCTGAATGCCTTCCCTTCTCATGTTCTTTCTTCTTTCTTTAAAACCTATGCTGACTTTTGTGTTATTTCTTTTCTTTGTAGTTTAACAGCTGTGTTGGAAACTTTAAAGAATATAGCTAATTTTTCCTGTTTATGTCTTTATATGAGTGGAGCATGTTGCATATGTTCTTTATGACTTGTTTTCTTCATTCAAGATTGTGAGATTGATTCAGACTGATGCCTGTGGCCATAGTTTGTGTTGTATAGCATTCTACTATGTGGATAAACCACACTTTACTGTTGTTCATTCCAGTTGTTTTCAGGTTTTAGCTAATTAGCACAACACAACACTTCTCTGGACTTCCTTGCGTATGTCTCTTGAAGCACATAGCAGAAATTCTTCCAAATTTAGGATATATACTAATGGGCAGAGTTACTATTGAGTGGAAGAAAAGACTGAACTATACCAAATTACTTGTACTTTGAAGGTAGAATTGTTATACTTAGTTTCCTTTACTCCACGTCCTCCTTTATATTTTATATTATCAGAATTTAATGAATTTAATGTCATCTGGGGTGTGTAATGGTATTTAACTGTGTTCTAATTCACATTTCTCAGATTATTAAAGAGGTTGAAGATTTTTTTCATGTCTTGATTAATCAATTGGATTTCTTCTTTTCCCTTTGGAAAGTGACTGTTCATGTGTTTCCCTCCGTTTTACCTCCTCCTCCCCTCTCTAGGAATTCATTATGTGTTTCTGGATATTAGTACTTTGTCAGTTACATGCATTATAAACATCTGCTCCTGGTTTGTGGCTTGGCTTTTCACTTTCTTTATGGTTCTTTAGGTGAACAGATTTTGAAAAAAACTTGATATATGAGTATGGCTAGTGTTTTTTATATCTCATTTAAGAATTCTTTTGCTAAACCAAGATCATGAATATTTTCTTCAACCTTGTCTTGTAAAATGATTATATTTTTGTCTGTCATATTTACACCTTTAGTAGTCCTGGAACTGAGTTTTGTGCTCGGTGTCAGGTAGTAGGGAAGGAAGTCCAGTTATTCTAATGTGATTTATTATTATTTTTTAAACCCACCCTATTAAATATCAGTTTTTCATCACTTTTTCCAAGATGAGTAATTCATATACCTTGTTCAAATGTGAGGACAATGGAATTAACTTTGTATATCTATTCTTCTGTTTCCATGTGGTTATTTACAGATGAAATGTTTTGAAAACACTCCCATATAAACAGTATTAAACATTTCTTAACTTCCTTGGTTTGAAGCAGACCCCCACATTCACAATTACTTGTAAGTTCCCTTGGATACCACATCCCATCTACTTCCTTGTCCCGAATCATGCAAGTCAGAGCTGAGTGCTAGGTAAAGGTTGTAAATAGCAGACTCTCAGGCTTCAACACTTTGGAGCTAACAAAGGAACAATTCAAATCGCCAAGAAGACTGGAGGAGTAGTGACTGGACACTATACACTGCAACCTGGAAACAAGAAAATCTAGGTCTTTTTTTTGCTATTTGCTGTGTGTCTCTGGGTAGACCTTAGTTTTCTTGTATGTTAGACTTCACGAACGCCAATGTCTCTTTCACTTCCAAAATCCAACTGAGACTGTTCTCATTGTTCTGTGAAACTATGGGTATTTAAGGTTCTTCTTTCTAGATTTTCTTCCCCCACAGCTCTAGTTTCTTTTACAGTGTGTGTTCTGGGTAAGCACTGTAGTGTTTAGTAAACCTCCGAAATCTCCCTGACTTGGGTAGCACAACACTGATGTTCCTAGGGAGGAGTTGGAAAGGAGCCCTCTGGCCTGGTGAGCCCGGTGAGAGTGGGTGGGAGATCTGTGAGAAAGAGTGAAGGCCCATGCTCTGCCCTCTGAGTCACCTCAGAGCCCTATGACTAGATGCGAACGTGCTCCTTTCACTTGCAAGGGAAGCTACCAATTGCTACCACACTTACATTATTAACTTGTTGGGAAGATCGAATAAAATGTGGTACATATAAAGTATTTAAAATACTAAAGTATTTTAAAAATAGAGCAATTATAGAGTCATGCTCTGGGTATCTATGCTGATCCTGCCAAAAAGTGACACAAGCTGTCCACCTCAGGGACCTCAGGTCCAGAACTTCCACGGAGACAGCATGGCACTGTCCACACGTGCCTGGAGCATAAGGAAGGAGCTTTGTTCCTGGTATTATTCTTCTGTGTGACCTTGGACAAATCTTTTAACTTTTCTGAGCATCAGTTTTTTAAATTTGTAAAATGAGGCATGGATAAGTTTAACCACATAATTGATAACATCTCTTAAAAATTCTCTGATTCTCTACCATCGGGCAAACCATAATTATTCCTTTTTTTCCACCCTGAGTGGACAGATTGTAAGAGTCTACTGAGGCATGTATAAAAGGACCTTGAAAACTTAAGGGTTTGTGCAGATGTGATGTGTGGTCATTACTATTTTCTCTGCCTCCCACCTGCACATTTGAATGAGTTTCACAAGCGGCAACATAATTTATGGCGTTTATTACAAGATGAAAATGAGGTTCCTTGTTGCAAAGAATTTCAGAGCAGGTATGTTTATGCATGCATCCCAGCTATGGAGGAAGCTAGGGCACAAGAGTAGCTTGAGTCCAGGAGATATGCAATCTGACTGGGCAACACAGCCAGAGTCTGGTCCTCCATTTAAAAAGTGCCTCCCCTCCCCACCAGGAGGGTAACAGAAGACTATTAAATTAAATGAGAGACCCTGGATGATCACACAGGTCACAAGCTTGTGATTCCAGCCCTGATGATTTTGTCCCCAGACTGCAATTTCTCAGGTATCCAGTGCTCTTTGGTGGTTTATAGGATTATGGACTCTCCTCCAGTCTTTTCACTCATCCAATGCAATACTCACGAGCCAAACACACAAATTATTAACCATTTAGTAGATAGTGAGGGAATTCATTGGTTGGGTTGATATTCTAAGATGTAAGTAATCTTAGTTTTCATTTCCATTTTAATTACCCAGTAGTAGCTTTAATGTACTTTATTTTCCTTGGCTGACATCAAATTCTGCCTCAGGTGGTTTTTTTTTTTTTTTTTTTTTTTTTTTTTTTTTGTGGCACCGGGAATCAAACTCACAACCTCATGCCTGTCAAGCAGGCACGTAAACTGCTGAGCCAAACTCCTGGCCCTAGTTTTTTGAGACAGAGTCGCACAATGTAATTTAGGCTGGCCTCACTCACGTTGAAGCCCAAGCCAGCCTCTATCTCAACCTCCTGAGTGCTGGGATTAAAGGCGTGCACCACCATGCCCAGCTTGCCTCAGGTGATTTTAAGCAGTCTCTGGATACAAGTGGGAACTGGCAGCACCTAACTTTTTACTCTGTTGGTCCTCATCTTCTACCCACATGTGTTCCTAGCCATCCTCCACTCCAGCCCATCTTTTTTATTTTTAATTAAGTTTAATTGATACATTTGAGATATACATTTGAAGGCTGTACTTTAAACTTGTAAGCTTCTTTTACTTACCTCAGCTTTCTTTTTAAGCCTGTAGGGCTCAAGAATAATTTCTTTTAAAACGGTGTGACTGCTTTCTTGGGATACAAATGTAATTCTCAGTCCCAGAGATTATCAATTTTTTTACTTAGAACAGAGTTACTTGTAATTTTTTTTTTAACAAAGTCTTAAGAATGATAGAGTTGGGACTTTCTGAAGTGATTGAGTTGAGAGTTAGGGCATATGTGGGGCTACCCAGGTAAAGTTTCAATGCTTCAGAGTGAGAAATAACTGTGATAATTAGACCTGGCTGAAGATGAAATGAGTTGTTAAATAAGATGGTCATAGCCTCATCGCTGAATGCTGTATAACCAGGCTGTATAATTAGCCATCCTCCTGATCTGTTGTAGAAGTGTGTGAACTCTGGGTGGAAGTTTGACCTAGATGGTTTTAAGAACTTTCCAACACTGAAAACTGGTGACTGTGTTTTAGCAAATCAACCATCAGGTTAACCTTTTGTCTGTTACTTTTCTGAAAGTCTCTCAAGCTGAAAATGAACATAAGGAATATTTTTGAGGAGATGGAATGATTGAACCTTAGATTGTGGTGATGGTTATACAACTCTAAATTTGCTAAAAGTCATTGAAATGTATAGTTAAAGTGGATGCATTTTATGGTATGTACCTTATACCTCAATGGATCTGTTTTTAGAATGTCTCTTAAGACCAACCATAACTGTCATATTTTTAAAACAGTGTCTTTGTATATGTTTATGCAATAGTGTATGTGTATATGTTTATGTAATATTGTATGTGTATATGTTTAAAGTAATTAAGAGTCTTTCAAGGAATTAGTTGTTCAAATAAGAAGTTAAATTAATGCCTGAAAAATTATCCAGAATATCTTCAAATGATATCAGCTTGAAAAAGGGATGCAAATTATCACTGATGCTGCTGACTTATTCTTTTAAAACATATTTATTTATTACACACAGTAAAATTCATGCTTTATGGTACATAGTTTTATGGGTTTTCACAAATGCATGCAGTCACATAACCATCCTCTCAACCAGTACTCAAAACAGTCTCACCCTAAACAATTCCCTTTTACTGTCAATTTATATTCAACAGTCCTACCCACAAACCCTGGCAATCACTGCTCAAGTCTTTGTCCCCATAATTTTTCTTTTCTAGGACATTATATGATATATACATTTTGAAAAGATTTTTAGACTTAAAATAACTTTTAAAGTTTTGAATTATAAACGTAATGGTTATTTTGAAGTTTTGGGGATTTCTCTGCTGACAACTAGTCAGACTGAGAAGAGTAAAGTGGTTAGAGAAGGGTGAGCTTGGTCTGATTTCAGTCACACCATAGAATTACAGGCAATTAAAAGTGGAAGGGTATTCAGTGTCATTTGGAATACACCCCAACTATGAAGAAATCAAGATAAGAAGAGAAGAGTGAGTTCCAAACTTGCATAACTGGGAGTCGAGTTTTTCTAGCACTGAATTTCCCAAGTGTCAAGTTCAGTATGTATGCTCTTAACTTCTACAGATCATGAACTTTTGCTATCTATTTTGAGTTCTAGCACAAATTCTGCCTTTTTGTGTTTCTTTTGCCATATCCTTGATTGCTAATGATTCTAACAATACTTGAATGTATCAGTAGCACTGAGAAATGGTGATCTTAGATTATCATCTTGTTATTATTCCTGACTCTTTGTACCATGAAACCATAACTCTTTCACTATTATCCACTTGATGAGAGGTCATTCTGCTTAGAATAAAGTGCCCAAAGAAAATATACAAGCCAGAGCTGGGGAGCTGCTGTGTGCTGAGTGGCATGAGCTGAAGGCCTCCACAGCGAACTCTACCTAGCTGTGCAGCTGCAGGACCTTGCTGGAACCTGGTAGGGTCCTGCTCAGCATCCCCAAACAGTCCTGGACCTTTGGTTCATCACTCGGGTCCTGGTTGGGCCCTGCCCAGTGACCCCAAGCTACTGGGTAACTTCAGTGGGCTGTGTGGTATGAGCTAAAGGCCTGCATAGCAAACTCCACCTGGCTGTGTGGCCTTAGTATGTTGTGCAGAACCTGATAAGGCCCCACCCAGAGACCCCAAGAAGCTGGGGAGCTTTGATGCACTGTGTGGAGTGAGCTGAAAGCCTTCCCAGTGTACTCCACCTACCGTTCAGCCTTGATACGCCACTCAGAACCTGGTAGGGCCCTGTCCAGTGACCTCGAGCAGCCAGGGAGCTTCAGTGAGCCATGTGTGATGTGCTGAAGGTCCACCCAGCATACTCCCCCCATTTGGAGAGCCTTTGAGTGCCACTAGGGACCCAGTAAGTCCTGCCTAATATCCTCCACTCAACTGGGGAAACTCCCTGCAGTATGGACAGCCATCCTCAGTCCAAGAAACAACTGAGACTTTGCATTCAACTGCCCCAGGGAAATGCAAGAAAATGACAAAACAAAAGAGCAAGATGCAATCTCAAACCTCCAGCCCACCCCAAACAAGCCTAGGAGACATGGAGATAGAAGAAAATGTAAGCCATATACCTGAAACTTCTGAAATGATAGCAACTGAAGTAAAGAAACAACTCCATGAAGCTATAAAGGAACTCAGATCAGAAACAATCTCCCAGGTAAAACAAGAAGTGATAAACATAATGAAAGAAATGCTGAACACATCTAAAGAAGACATAGTTATAAAAATAGAAGAACATGGCAAAATGATGGAAACCTTGAATGAGCAATATAAGAAAGAACTAGCATTCATGAAGCAGATGCAAAGAGATATCCAAGAAATCAAAAATTCCATTGAAAGCTGGCAAAACCTCCTCAATGAATGTGAAGATAGACTTTCAGACCTCGAAGGCAAGATTGCAGCTGGGGAACAGGAAAGGAAAGATCTTTTAAAAATAACAAGGAATCAGGAAATAACAATTCAACAGTTGCAAGATGATGCAAAGAAAAACAATATAAGATTAATAGGTGTAACTTCTCAGAGAAAGAAATACAAATGGCAAATACATATATGAAAAAATGTTCAACATCAATGGTCATTCAGGAAATGCAAATTAAAACAACACTGAGATTCCATCTTACTCCAGAAAGAATGGCCAAGATTAAAAAATCAACAAACAACAAATGCTGGAGGGGTTGTGGGGAAAAAGGAACTCTTCTCCACTGTTGGTGGGAGTGTAGACTGGTCAACCACTGTGGAAGTCAGTGTGGAGATTCCTCAAGAAGCTAGGATTAGAGATCCCATTCAACCCAGCTATCCCTCTTCTGGGCATTTTCCCAGAAGAATTGAAAACATCATACCACAGTGATATCTGTGCACCCATGTTTATAGCAACCCAATTTGTAATAGCCAGATCTTGGAAACAACCCAAGTGCCCATCAATC
>RJWM01019189.1:0-16308 GCA_004363535.1 Dasyprocta punctata | reverse complement strand
AAAAGTGACTGGGAAGGAAAGGGGGGGAAGGAGGGAAGGGAAAAGGAAAAGATATAAATCTGTATATATGTATATGTAAGATAACTAAAATGAACACACTGCTGAATGTATTCATTATTGAGAAAGAACAATTAATACTGATATGATTAGATCAATTTGCATGTCTATATCTGTTAATGTAAACAACCATTTTAAAGATAACGATATGCAATATTGCAACCATTATCAAATTTCTATCATCCTGTTTTGTAAACCTGTAATGTTACTGTTGTGCATTTACTCTAGTCATTTGTCTGTTTTGTTTTTTGTCTTTGTTATATATGTCTTTTTTCTGCTTAAATAAAAAAAGATTAATAGGTATAAATTAAAAACAATGCAGATGATATAAAAAGACTATTTACAGAAGTAATAGCTGAAAATTTTCCAAACATGGAAAAGGAAACTGACATACAGATAATTGAAGCATATGAAACTCCAGTTAGCTATAACCAAAATAAATCTGCACCCAGACATATAATAATCAACAGCCCAGGAATTCAACATAAGAATGGAATGTTAAAAACTGTTAGAGAAAAGAAAAAAATCACCTATAAAGGAAAGCCCATCAGAATCACACCAGACTTCTTAACACAAACAATCAAGTAAAGAAGAGCATGGAGTGAAGTAGTTAAAATCCTAAAGGAAAATGACTTCCAACCCAGATTGATGTACCCTGTAAAACTATCCTTCAAAATCGATGAAGAAATAAGGTACTTTCATGATAAAGAACAGCTGAAGAACTTCATGACCACCAAACCAACCCTGAAAAGAATACTGAAAGATATTCCAGATAGACATAAAAATAGCTACAGCTTCAAGAACACCAACAGAAAAAAACCCATCAAGTAGGGTAAACAGTTAAAGACAGGGGAAAGGTAAAGAACCAACAGCAGAAAGATAACATGACAAAAATAAGCCAATAAATATCATTTATACCATTAATGTAAATGGCCTCAATTCACCAGTTAAAAGAAACAAACTGGCAGAATGGATCAAGAAACAACCTCCAACCATATGCTGTATACAAGAAACCCATCTAACCCAAAAGGAAATTCATAGACTGAAAGTCAAAAGTTGGAAAACAATACTTCATGCAACAGGAACCCCTCAAAAAAGCAGGGGTAGTTATTCTGTTTGCAGACAATGTGAACTTCAAATAAAGAATGATCAAAAGAGATAAAGAAGGCCACTGCATACTGGTTAGGGGAAAACTTCAAGAGGAAGGGATAACAATCTTAAATATATATGCACCAAATATGGGAGCACCCAGCTATATAAAACAAATATTAATAGAAATGCAAAATCAAATAAGCAATAACACAGTTATAACGGGAGACCTTAATACCCCACTGACACAAAGAGACAGACCAACTAGGCAGAAAATCAGCAAAGAAATAGAAGAACTGAATCAAACTTGTGAACAAATGAACTCAATAGATGTGCACAGAGTGTTCCACTCGACAACAACAGAATATACATTCTTATCAGCTTCACATAGAATATTCTCTAAAATAGACCATATCCTAGCCCATAGAACATGCTTAAGTAATTGCAAAATAATTAAAATTATCCCATGCATATTATCTGATCATAGGGCCATAAAACTGGAAATTAATGACAAAAGAAACTGCAGAAACTCCATAAACACATGGAAATTAAATAATACACTCCTGACCAATCAATATGTCACAGTAGAAATTAAAGAAGAAATTAAAAAAAATTATAAGTAAACAAAAATACAAATACAATTTAATGGAACCTGTGGGATGCAATGAAAGCAGTCCTCAGAGAGAAATTTATAGACTAAACTCTCATATCAGAAAAACGAAAGAACACACATAAACAACCTAATGCTACACCTCAAACATCTAGAAAAAGAAGAGCAAGTCAAGCCCAAAGCCAAAAGAAGGGAGAAAATTATAAAGATCAGAGCAGAAATTAATGCAATAGAGACTAAGAAAACAATACAAAGAATTAACGAATTGAAAAGTTGGTTCTTTGAAAGAATAAATGAAATTGATAAATCACTAGCCAATCTTATTTTAAAAAAGAAAGAAAAAACTCAAATTCATGCAATAAAGAATGAAAAGGGTGAAATCATTACAGACCCTATGGAAATACAGAAGATCATCAATATCTGCTTCAAAAACCTTTACTCTCATAGGTTGGATAACACATAAGAAATGGACAGATTCCTAGAAGCATATGAATTACCAAAGCTGTATCAAGAAGATGTACAACTGCTGAATAACCCAATTTCAGTTAATGAAATTGAAAATGTAATTGGAACCTTACCAACAAAAAAAAAACCCCAGGTCCTGATGGATTCACAGTTGAATTCTACAAGAAATTCAAGGAAGGCTTAATGTCAACACTTCTCAAACTCTTCAATGAAATTGAAAGGGAAGCAAGTCTCCCTAGCTCATTCCTGGAAGCAAGTATTACCCTAATACCAAAACCAGAAAAAGACCCAAAAAAGAAAACTACAGGCCAATCTCCCTAATGACTGTAGATGCAAAAATCCTCAATAAAATACTGGCAAACAGAATGCAGCAAGTCATCAAGTTTATACATCATGACCAAGTGGAATTCATCCCAGGAATGCAGGAATGGTTCAACATACGCAAATTGATAAGTGTAATACATCATATCAATAGAGCCAAAGATAAGAATCACATGATCATTTCAATAGATGCAGAAAAAGCTTTTGATAAAGTCCAACACTGATTCATGATAAGAACCCTATGGAATATTGGAATAGTTGGTCTTTACCTCAATCTGATAAAAGCCATTTATGACAAACCAACAGCCAGCATCATATTAAACGGTCAAAAACTGAAAACTTTCACTCTAAAATCAGGAACGAGACAAGGCTGTCCACTATTACCACTCCCATTCAATATAGTTCTGGAAACATTAGCCAGAGTAATTAGACAAGAGAGAGAAATAAAAGGAATAAGGACAGGAAAGGAAGAAGCTCAATTATCATTATTTGCAGATGACATTATACTTTACATATAAGACCCCTAAAATTCCATTGAAACTTCTAAATGTAATAACCAAACTCAGTAATGTAGCTGGATACAAAGTCAGCACTCAAAAATCAATAGCACTCCTGTACACAAACAAACTCACTGAGAGAGAAATAAGAGAAATCAAACCCTTCACAATAGCGTTCAAAAGAATGAAATACTTAGGAATCAGTCTAACAAGGGAAGTAAAAGATCTATTCAATGAGAATTACAGTAGTCTGAAAAAAGGAATCAAAGAGGATCTCAGAAAATGTCTATTCCTTGTTCATGGATAGGAAGAACGAACATCGTGAAAATGGCCATTCTCCCAAAATTGTTATACAGATTTAATGCAATTCCACCCAAAATATCATTAGCATACCTCGCAGATCTAGAGAAATCATTCCTAAAATTCATCTGGAAGCAGAAGAGGCCTGGAATAGCAAAGGCAATTCTGGGCAACAAAGACAAGGCAGGAGGCATCACAGTCCCTGAGTTGCAGTTATACTACAAAGCTATTGTGATAGAATCAGCATGGTACTGGAATAAAAACAGACCTGAAGATCAATGGAATAGATTAGAAGATATGACCACAACTACAGACACATTCAGCTTCCTTGTCTTTGACAAAGGGGCCAAACATGTTCACTGGAAGAAAGGTAGCGTCTTTAACAAGTGGTGCTGGAAAAACTGGCTTTCCATATGCTGAAAACTAAAACTAGACCCGTGCCTATCACCATACACTCAAATAAAGTCAAAATGGATCAAAGATCTAAATATTAAAACTGAAACACTAAATCTATTGGAAGACAAAGCAGGTAGAAATCTTGAAGACATAGGGGTAGGCAGAGAACTCATGAACAAAAATCAAACTGCATGAGAAATACTTCCCAGAATCAACAACTGGGATCTCATCTTAATAAAAAGTTCTTGCATGTCAAAAGAAATCTCCAACAGAGTGAAAAAAACCCCACAAATTGGGAAAAAAATCTTAGCTAACTGTGCCTCAGACAAAGTACTTCTGTCTAGAACATATAAAAAATTAAAAAAAAATCAGGTCCCTGAAATTTAAAGACCCAATTCAAAAATGGGCATCTGAGGTGAATACACACTTCTCAGCTCAAGAAATACAAATGGCAAATAAATACATGAAAAAATGTTCAACATCATTGGTCATTAGAGAAATGCAAATTAAAACACACTGAGATTCCATCTCACTCCAGAAAGAGTGGCCAAGATTAAAAAATCAAGCAACAACAAATACTCGAGGGGCTGTGGGGAAAAAGGAACTCTTCTTCACTGTTGGTGGGAGTGTAGACTGGTGCAACCACTGTGGAAATCAGTCTGGAGGTTCCTCAAAAAGCTGAGATTGGAGGTCCCATTTGACCCAGTTATTCCACTTCTGGGCATATTCCCAGAAGAACTGAAAACATCATACCACAGTGATATATGTGCACCCATGTTTAGCAGCACAATTTGTAATAGTTAAATCTTGGAAGCAACCTAAATGCCCATCAACTGAGGAATGGATAAAAAAGATGTGGTATTTTTATACAATGGAGTACTACTCAGCTATAAAGAAGGACCACATTGAGGCTTTTATAGGTAAATGGATGCAACTTGAGACCATACTCATAAGTAAAATAAATCAAACTTACATGTGTAAATACCATATTGTCTCCCTAGTGTGAGAAACTGAAAGAGTAAATAAGATACAAAATCTTCAGTGAATATTGCTAAAGGGTCACAAACTGCCCAAAGGGGAAAAAATAACTCAGATGAGGAAAAGGAGAAAAGAAGGAAGAGAAAAGAAAAAAGATATAAATTTGTACATATACACTTAAGACAGCTAAGATGATTGTATTACTAATTCTGTTAGTTCTTGGAACAAAACAATTAACATTCATAGGATTAGATCACTCTTGCATGTCTGTATCTGGTAATTCGAGTAACACTGTTGAAGGTAACTATGCAAAACAACAAAATTTGCTATGTTCCTACCACCTTGTTTTGAAGACCTACATTATTATTGTTTTGGGCTCTTTGTTATTGTTCTTTGTCTCTTTTATTTTTTGTTCTTCTTATACTTTGTTTTGTTTTGTTTTTCCCTTTAATACAGAAAGGATATATGTACACGTATAGGCTTATATATGCCTAGAACTTCTCCTAAAGAGTTTACAAGAATTGATTTTATTATGTGTGATGGTATGAACAACTACATTGAAGAAAGAGAGACATTTTGGTAGCCACTACTGATTTTCTATCATCTTGTTTTGAAGTCCAGTAATGCTTTTGTTCTTTGTTTTGATTGGTTTTAGTTTGTTTTCTATTATTTGATTTCAATGTGTGCAAAGGCATGGACAGCTATTTTTTTTATTTTAAGGAGAATAAAACAAAACAAAACAACCGAACAAAGCAGATGAGAACAAAACAAAGCAAGCAACACAGGACTTCAAAACAAGACAACAAGAAATGAATAGTGGCTACTATAATGTCTGTTGTTTTCTTTGAAATAGTTGTCCATATCTTCACACACAATGAATTCAAGCAAAACAAAATAGTATAAAACTGATAAAAATAAAAGAATGAAAGCATTGTAGGCCTTCAAAACCAGACAATAGGAAAATGAACAATGGCTCATATAATGTGTCTTGTTCTCTTCAAAATAGCTGTCCACAAATTGCAAGAAAAATCAGAAACAAAAAGACAAATAAATAACAATAATAAAGAGCCTGAAACAATAACAATACAGACTTGTAAAACAAGGTGGTAGGAACTTAACTAAGGTTGTTATTTTGCATAGTTATCTTCAAAAGAGTTACTCAGATTACCATATATAAACATGCAAAATTGATCCAATTCTATGAACGTTAACTTTTGTTTCAAGAACTAACAGAATTAGTAACACAATCATCTTAGCTGTCTTAAATGTATATGTACAAATTTATATCTTTTTTCTTTTCTCTTCCTTCTTTTCTCCTTTTCCCCATCTGAGTTATTTTTTCCCCTTTGGGCAGTTTGTTACCCTTTAGCAATATTTACTGAAGATTTTGTATCTTATTTACTCTTTCGGTTTCTTACACTAGGGAGACAATATGGTATTTACACATGTGAGTTTGATTTATTTTACTTATGAGTATGGTCTCAAGTCACATCCATTTACCTATAAAAGCCTCAATGGACAGCTATTTTGAAGAGAACAGGAGACATTATGGTAGCCATTACTGATTTCTTGCTGTCTGGTTTTGAAGGCCCATAAAGCTCTCATTCTTTTGTTTTGATTGGTTTTATATTATTTTGTTTTGTATTAATTTATTGTGTGTGAAGATATGGACAACTATTTCAAAGAAAAAAAGAGACATTATGGTAGCCACCATTGATTTCCTGTTGTCTTGTTTTGAAATCCTGGGTTACTTGCATTGTTTTGCTCTGATCTGCTTTGTTGTGTTCTGTTCTGTTTTGTTCTCTTTAAAATAAAAAAAAGAAAGAACATATACAATCCAGAATTGTCACCAATCAGCTGAGTGTTCTTTTGCCTAATTCAGATAGAAATCATGAATTGGCAAAGTGTAGCTCTTCTAGCAGCCCTGATGTCATTGAGCAACATCAGTTAATGTTGGGCGCTGCCAGCTGATTTTGCCAGATGTTGGCTTCTGCCACTGTTGGCTGCCAGCATTCAACACTGGTTTGGGCCGCGTGCCTTCAGTTGACTTTGATGGTTACTGTTCTCTCTCACTGATCTTCATTGGCTGCTGGTCTCTGGAGCTCTTCAGGCTAACAGTTTCTTGCTCTTTTTTTTTTTTTTTAAAGCAACTGCTCTTTCCACACTACTCAGGATCACCTGAGTAGATTTACAGGACACATGGTGAATCCACATTACCTAGTAATGAATTATGAGCAGATTTATAGGGCCAGAGGAGCAAGGCTTTATTTTAATAGGATCTATGTGGCAGAAGAGGGGCTGGAGGGGTCATTATACCAGAGGGAGCCCTTCTAGACTAACCCAAGAAGCATGAGGGGAGGGCTGCTTGTATAGTAGCAGTTGTAGACCTATGATTGATCCAGATTGAGGCCTGGTGATTGGTCCAAGCACAGGCATATGATTGGTTCAGATTGGCGCAAGTGCAGGCATGTGTTTGATCCAGACTGGAGCAGGGCTCCCAGCACAGCCTTAACTGTCATGGTAGCATTCAAACAAACCTCTGGGAAACTGAAACTGTTTGATTGACAGCTATTGCATCTCTGTGAAAAATGGCAGGCAAAAATGGGAATATTCATGAAGGCTAGCTATGTTTATCACATTATATTGGGATGTGTATGTGAGGGAGGTTGAAAATGTTAATAATGGGCCCAGATCCCTCCCTGATCACTCGCCTTCTTCAAAGAGGTGGCAGTATCTGGAGTGAAGGGCATTGGGAAGAGCACAATGGCTGAAGGCTGAGCTGTACCTCCTGTAAATGCAGCCCAGGGAATGGGTTCTAAGTAACCTAGAAGATATGGAGGCAAGTTGTTTATGCCATCTTTGGAGTGGACCATGTGAGAGTGAAAAGAAGCTAGGTGAAGGGTTTGGCAGCCCTTAGCCAAATTATACACCCTCTTCCCTCCCTAGTCTTCAAAGCCCTTCTCTCCTTGCTTGCTCCCCTTCCCATATGCTGAAGATCTACCTCATTCTTTCCTGTTATCTATCTTTTATTTTGCATTTTATGTATATTTTGGATTTCTCATCTAAGAAAATCCATGTAATATTTAAGCCTGGGTGTCTGACTTATTTTACTTAACATTAGGGTCTCAAGGTGCATGCATTTTCCTATATATAATTCAAGATTATCCTTTTTATGGCAGAATGATCCAACATTGTGTATGAATTCCACCCTTATTAAAATCCATTCATCTGTTGATGGACATATGGGATGCTTCCAAGATTTAGCTGTTGTGAATTGTGCTTCTATAAACATGGGTATGCACGGATCACTGCAAAATGATGTCTTTGCTGGGCAGGGTGGCACATGCCTGTAATCCCGGCACTCAGGAGACTGAGGCAGGAGAAATCGCTGTGAGTTCAAGACCAACCTGGGCTACATAGTGAGTGCAAGGCCAGTCTAAACTGCATAGCAAAAACCCTGTCTCAAAAGACGAACAAACAAACGTACATCTTTAATTCTTTCAGAAGGGTATCTAGGGAGGAATAGCAGAGTCAAATGGAATTTCTTGTTCAAAGTTTCTGAGGAATTTCCATACTTATATCCACAATGATTGTACTAGTTTACATTCCTAACAACAATGAAGAAGGGTTCCATTCTCGCCTGCAGGCTTACCAGCATTTATTGGTATCTGATTTCTTGATGATAGCCATTCTTTTTGGAGTAAGATGGAATCTCAGTGTTGTTTTAATTTGCATTTCTTGAATGGCCAGGGGTGTTGAATATTTTATGTTGTTTGGTATTTCTTGACCATTTGTATTCTTCTGAGAAGTGTCCTTTTCAGTTGCCCATTTTTTTTAATTTTAAAAATGAAAAAAGAATAAAAACTGATGCAGAATTTCAGAACAGAATAATAGGAGATTAACACTGGTTAATATATTGCATATTGTTATCTTCAAAGTAGTTGTTCAGATTACAAGATATAGGCATGAAAAAAGATCAAACAACTGAACAATGAAAGCACAAGCTGTTCTTTTTGATGAACTAACAGAGATTAGATTGCTCATTTTTGATTGGATGTTTTATTTTGGGTGGTCAATTTTTTTGAGTTCTTTATAGATTGTAGATATTGGTCTTTTGTCTGAGGAATATCTGGCAAATATTCTTCCCATTCTATAGGTTGTTTCTTCATTCCATAGCCTGTTTCTTTTGCTGTGCAGAAGCTTTCTGGTTTTTTTTTTTCTTTTTTTTTTTTTAATTTGGCACCAGTAATCTAACTCATGACCTCATGCTTGCCAAGCAGGCATTGTGCCACTGAGCTATATCCCCAGTCCCGTGCAGAAGCCTTTTGGTTTGATATGATCTCATTTGTTGATTCTTGGCATTATCTTTTATGCAATTGGGGGTTCTGTTCAGAAAGTCTTTGCCTACACCTATGTCTTCAAGAGTTTTACCTGTTTTATCTTCCAGCAGATTAAACGTTTTTGCTTTAATATTTGGATCTTTGATCCATTTTGATTTTAACTTAGTACATGGTAAGAGATATGGGTCTAAACTCAGTCTTCCTCATGTGGATAGCCAGTTTTTCCAGCACCATTTGTTAAAGAGCTATCTTTACTCCAGCATAAGTTTTTGGCCCCTTTTCACAGATCAGGTAGCTGAGTGTGCTCAGAGCTGTTTCTGCATCCTTTATTCTATTCTATTGATCCACATATCTTTTTTTTGTGCCAGTATTAGGCTGTATTTTTTTTTTAATCACTGTAGCTTCATAGTGCAACTAGAAGTCCTGGATTGTGATTTCTCCTGACTTGCTATTGTTTCCCAGGATGACTTTTGCTATTCTAGGTTTCTTCTGGTTCCATATAAATTTTAGGATTGTTTTCTCTAGTTCTGTGAGGAAGTCTGTTGGTATTTTTTGGAATCAAGTATTTTTAAAGGTGCAACCTGGAGATAGTTTGAGGGGCTCTGAAGCGTCCTTAGCCATCTCTAGATTCCCTCCTAGAGTACTTTAGTAGTGGATAGAGGAACAGGTTGAGAGGTATCTGTGCCATCTCTTTTGATTAAACCACACGATACCACTTCCATTCTTCCTGAAACACTTTTTGTAGTGCTAATAATGTTCCCGATGAATTCTCTCAGCTTTTGCATGTATGAAAAATTCTGTATGTCATTTTTGTTTTTGAAATTATTTTGACTGAGTCTAGACTTCTAGTTTCACTGGCTTCTTTAAAATTTTTCTTTTTATGACTGGTTTTAAGCAATTTGATTATGATGTACTTTGGCATAGTTTTTTTGTTTCTTTTAGTTGGGATTTATTGAGCTTCTTGGATCTGTGGGTTTGTAGTTTCATCAAATTTGCAAAACTCAAACCATTATTATTATTATTGTTATGATTTTTATTCACCTTTCTCCTTCCCTGGATACCAATAACATGTATACTATTCAATTTTAAGTTGCTATACAGGTCAATCATTTTTGGTTATTTTGTCTTTTATCTAACTTTTGATAGTATCTATTGGTATGTCTTTAATTGCTATGTCTTCATTAATCGTTTCTTATGCAGTATTTAATTAGTTCTTACCTTATTCTAGTATTTTTTGTATTAAATATTATATTACTTTTTATCTCTAGAAGTTCAGTTTGGGCTCAGTTTATATCTTCCATTTTTGCAAATTGGGAAGAAACGGTTCAAAAGAAAAGACAAACTGAAGGAAGAAAGGGAAAAAGAAAATAATATATTTATATACAAGATAGTTAAAATAGTTATACAGCTAGTTTCTCAGTTCATTGAAAAGAAAGGTTCGTGCTAATATCGTTTGGACAAAATATCATGCCTATATCTTGTACTCTGAATAACTACTACAAAGACAACAATGCACAATGTATTAGTGCAACTGTCCTACTAACCTGTTTTGAAACTCTGTTTTATTGTTATTTTTATATTTTTCTCTTTAAAATAAGAGAAAACACATACAGAACATAGTTGTAGTAGGTGTCCTACTAATGTCCTTTTCAATGAATTTTGTCATCTGTGTAATTTTTTGCTCTGTTTCTATTGACTTGCTTTTGTCTTCATTGTGGTTCATGCTTTCCTACTTTGCATGCTGATATATATTTTTTAAATTAAATTTAAGGTGACATTTTAGATATACATAATGATTGTATTCATCACTGGGAATCTGTACCAGTACATGATATATTTTGATTCTTATTTTTTCCCAATCCCCTTCCTCCCTTCAACCCATCTTCCCCTTCTTATTTATAAACCTTTGTTTTCATTTTATCTTTTTTCCTTTTCCCTTCCTTCCATACTGATATTTTTTATTGATTACCAGATATTATAAATTTTAGATTATTGGAATTATTGTATTTCTTTAAATAATTTTGAACTTTGTGTAGAGCTAATTTCCTTGGAGTTTGCTTAGTATTTTGAGGTTTACTTTTCAGTTTTGCTGAGTAAGATCAGAGCCAGAGTTTTTAGTTTATGTATATCTAAACGTGTATCTGGAATCTTTTAACTTAAGCCTTGAGAATTTTTAAAAATATTTTATGTAGTACAGGTCTTTTAGTCATGAGTTTTATTTTTTTTGAGAAAGTCTATTTTTGCCTTCTTTTCTGATAAATATTTTCTCTAGACAGAAATCCAGAAGCAATATTATGTTTTGCTTTTCTTTCAACACCTTAAAGATATTTTTCTTCTGGCTTACAATTTTATTTAACCAAAATTCTGTAATCATTTTTGTCTTTCTTCCTAAGATGTTCTTTTTATCACTGGTTTTTGGGTCTATTACTTGCTGTGGTTTTTTTCGTGTTTGTCTTGTTTGGGGTGTGTTGAATATCTTAGATCTCTGTTTAAAGTTTTATCAAATTTTGAATATCTTGGCTATTGTTTCTTCAAATACATTTCTGTTCCCTTCTCTTTGGGTCTATGATTACACTTATATTGCTTAACAGTGCCACACTTTCCTGAGGTACTTAGTTTTTTTCCACACTCATAATTTAGATGGTTTATATTGAATACTATCAAGTTCACTGATCATCTTTGCTCCACCTAAGCCTGTCCTGTGAATCATCACATGAGGTAGTGTACTGTTCAACTCTACAACTTTATTCTGCATCTTCCATTTCTTTTCACATGTGCACAATGAAGACGGAAGTGGGAGATACAAAAAAAAGAATGAAATGCAACTTCTACTTTAAAAAAGTCTAATTTTTTTTCTTTTTAAAATTGAGACAGCCATGAAAGTGTACTATTCAAATCTTTTGTTTCTGGAAGCCTAATTGATGGATGACTCCAGCAGCTGTTCTCTGAATCCACCATTGTGTTTGCACTGAAGCCGAACTTTTAATGGGCTGCTCCTCTCCAGGGACTGTGTGTGATATGACTACTAATACAGGCCTTTTCCTGCAGATGCAGACTCCTCTGGGGGGTGACTATGGCTTGAAGACTCCCCATCAGCCTGTCTGAAACTTTCTTAAAATGACATAGCAGTCTGAGACACTACTATCTGATCCTTCTTCTTTTCTCTCTTTTTCTGGAGGTCAGATCTACATCATTCACTGGAGAGTCACCCTGCCTTCACCAGCTCTGTCTCTTTTCTCTCTCATTGGCCTCTTCCCCAACATCTGTTCCTGTAGAACCTAAACTGAAACTTATTATTACCATTATTTTATTTTTTATTTCTAGTCAGAACAAGATTTCATTTAAATAAAAAGTCTCACATGTAGAAGTATTTTTGAGGACTAATGATCTGTTTTTCATCATTTTAGAGACTGAAACTCAGAGATCTCATTTGAATACCGAGTTTACAAACCTAAACCAACCTATGTTATGTGGATAGTTAAGTCATAAAGGCTTGCATTTTTTGCAACCAAATGGAGGACCCCAATGTCCTAGTCAGGACATTACTATTAGCTCCTTTATATTTTTAGATAAGTCAGTTAACTTTCCCAACCTTATTAATGGGTTTGGGCTTTTTCATCTCTATAGGTATTTTAACTCTAAATGGATCAGAAAATTTAAGTAATTTACCTGACCAATTATCCAAAAATTTTTAAGGGAATGAATGTATGGACTAAATTCTTTCTCTTACAGGCAACAAATGACTCAAACTTTCAGAAACTGAACTTTTTAGGAAAATCCTCTGATAAAACCTTCACAGTAAAAGTTGTGATCTGTGAACACAGATTTTAGAAACTCATTTGTGTTAGTCAGCTTTCCATTGCTGTGAACAAGTGCCTGAGAAAAACTACTCAAAGGATGAAAGGTTTATTTTGGTCCATTGTTTCAGAGGTTTTGGTCTATGGTTGACTGGTTCCATTGTTGTGGGCCTGAAGTGAGACAGAAATGTGGTGGTAGAGCATGGTGGAGGAAAGTTGCTTATCTCGTGGCAGCCAGGAAGCAGAGAGAGGGTGAAAGAGCCATACAGGAAAAGGGCTGGGGATAAGACACATCCTTCAGAATTATACTCCCAGTCCCCTACTTCTTTTAACTGGGCTCTGCCTCCTGTTTCCTTTGCTTGCTAATAATGCCATCAAATTATGATCTCCCCAATGGATTGAACCATTGCTAGAACTCCTGTAATCCAATTGCCTTCCAAAAGCCCTGCTGTGAACATGTGATACATTTGGGGTACGCTTTAGATTTTAAGCCCTAACACCAATATAGGTAGCTGGCTTCTTTGACCCTAGGAGGAAACAAGAGAGGGAGGAGAAAGGTAAAGCAGTGAATCTATTAAAAGGATATAAAACTAGAGAGTGGTACTGAATGAAAACTTCTAGAGGTAGAATGGGGAAAGGGCTTATAAGGTTAGAGAGCCGACAATTAAATGGAAGCATTTTGCTATTTTAATCAGGTTCCATCTGTTTGAAAATGACACAAACCCAGTTCAAAGAAGCTTAAGTAAAAAGTGGATCTTAGCAGCTCATAAAGTTTGGAAAGATTTCAGGAGATTTTGCAGCATCTAAGGAAGAATATAGAAATCTGAGCTGTAGAAACTAGAACCAGAAACTTGAATTAACATTGCCAAATCTCTCTTTCTCTTGTTTGCTTCCTTTCTCCCTCCTTTTTTTCCTCCATCTTTCTCATATCTGCTTGATTCTGTTTCTCTTTCAGTGTTGAGTTTGTTTTTGCCTACTGCAAGTAGCACTTTGCCATGGGTAGGAGATAGGGTTGCTACCAGGCTCACCTCAATGATCATAGAAAGAGAGCTTTCCTTTTCTTTTTTCTTTTTTTCTTTTTGGTTCCAGTATTCATATAATAGTACTAAGACCCTGTTCTAATTGATCTTGAGTGGACTACATGTCCATCCCTTGGATGAATCACTGAAGCCAGGGAAATAGAGTACTATGTCCTACACAAATCACACATTTCAATTTTTTTCCTATGGGGGATGGGCCCATTACGAGAAGTATGGGGGTGGAAATACTTTCTGGGCAGATAAAATAATAGTTGCAACTTTGGATTACTTCAGCGTAAACCAGTTTCTCTTCAAAAACTTGGAATAATCAGAGTATTCTATCCATAGAATAGCTTTATGTAAGTGGGACTTTTTAGGTGAGAATTATGGAAAGAATCCTAGGTTTTGTGTAGGTTTAAGGAGGTAGAAAAGAATAGGGAAACACACACGGGAGCCAAATGTTCCACAAACCAAACTAACTGGTCAGAAGCAGGAATGTGGAGTCAGAGGTGTCCATAATAACCTTGCCATGAAAGAGGGTGATGGATTGCCATAGGGTATAGAATTGAGGTCAGGCCTGAAACACAGCTCTTATATAACTGTAGTCCCCTTCTCCCATGGACCATATTTTAGGGCCTTCAAAGATACCTCTGATGGGAACTTTTCGCTATAATTCCTGTGATGTTCTTTATCTGACTAACTGGCTGTAACTCCAACTATCTGGACTAAGCTTCCCATAGTTGATCATAGGGGATCTCTGGAGTGGTGAGATTTCTAACTGGCTATGGGCCAACTCTGTCTGGGAAAACTCACTCCTGGTCTGGGGAAACACTCTTGTATTCCTGTCCCACACTTCGTGAATGGTCACGTTCTTTCTTTCTCTGCATTTTGTCCTCAGGCATATCTGTCCACAGCCTCTCTTCATGTTCCATCATACTCCAAACTCTGGAGGACATATGTCACTCTAATGACCTTTCACGTATTGTTCTTTGAACAACTGTCTTGCAGCAAGGGGAAAATCCCCTTTCTCCCCAGGGGAGGAGGAGTAGAGCAGTATGAGAATGCCTAGTATCTAATGTTTTGTTTGTGTTTTTCTGGGGCTTTAGTTGAAAGTAAACAAAAAAGAATTCCATTGTATTTTTTTCTTAAGAACTCCATTTTAAATACTTTTTGCAAATGCATTATCATACTTGATCATTTAGATATATTGGTTTCATTTTATACCTGGGAAACCGAGGCTTAAAGTGGCTTGTTCAAGATCACATGGGTAGCAAAATCTAAAACCAGATCTTCCTGACTTCAAAATGTGTGCTCATTTCCACTTTAAAACTGTGAATGGATTGTCAAGGAGGCCTGGAATATTTGATTTATGTTCTAAGTTGGCATGAAGAGTCTTGTTCAAAAGATGGTGCTTCTGACTCACTATTGTGTTCCTAGTTCATTCACTTTTGTGCCTAAGTTTTCCTTTATGCAAACCATGGAACATAATAATAATACTATTTTTAAAGTTGCTTTCTAACAGAACTGAGTTGATGATGAGGTTTGGGGTGGGTGGGTAGGAAAAAAATTGGTAGTACTAAAATTTATTGAACAGCTAGTATTATGAGTCAGACAGACTGTGACAGACTAATTTATTCAGGGTTGATAAAAAAATATTCAACAACTGGTGCAGCATAGTCACTGGTCAGCAGGGTGGTGCTGGCCATCAATAGCTGAGCTGGGCTGGCGTGGACTGTGGAAGGTTGGGGACAGGTGAGGTTGAGCAACTCATGTGGGGTCAAATGGCCAGTGAGGAAGGTCTGGGGTTACTCTCAGAACTGTCCCAAAACTGAATTCATCGTTTTCCCAGCTACTTGAACACTTCAGAAGAAAGTAGCCACACAAAGCCTAGCTATTAGTGTTCTCAGAGGAAGGTACTCTGACATTATTTGGACAAGGGTAAACAAGGCTAAGAGGCTTCATTTTTATGATTCCCCTTTCAGAGGAACTCGGTTTTGCATCTTTCTCTTATCTGTCCTCCTCATACTGCTGAAGTTTAGTTGTGAGCTTCAAAATCTGATGCTCAGAACTCTACTGCTTTACTCTTTCTTGTGATGGGTGTTCCAATAAAGAGGCCTTCAAAGTACTGAAAGCAACTCTAGGAAAAGAAGCAAGGGAGAGGGAGAGGAGGAGGAATGATCATGAGGATAGGAAGAAGGGCAGGGGGAGAAAGGGGGAGAGGGGGGAGAGAGAGAGAGAGAGAGA
This sequence comes from Dasyprocta punctata, assembly GCA_004363535.1. Taxonomy (NCBI): domain Eukaryota; kingdom Metazoa; phylum Chordata; class Mammalia; order Rodentia; family Dasyproctidae; genus Dasyprocta; species Dasyprocta punctata. The sequence continues at coordinate 195 of RJWM01019189.1, read as the reverse complement.
GAGAGAGAGAGAGAGGGAGGGAGAGAGAGAGAGAGAAAGAGAATTCAGACCAGGGTTGGGTTTGGAGCTTGTATCTACATATTTAATCAGACAGGCTACAGAGGTTGGAAAGTTTGCAAATGTAGCAGTCATTTCTGACTTCCAACATCAAAGCCTTTGGAGCCGGCAGCACACTCACCCAACACCAGCCTGAGC
>RJWM01019188.1:0-39537 GCA_004363535.1 Dasyprocta punctata | reverse complement strand
TCAACAGCTTTTTGTTTGTCTTTGGAAACAAGCTCCCTATGTTGCCCAAGCTGGCCTCAAATTCTTGGGCTCAAGCGACCCTCCTGCCTCAGCCTCTTGAGTAGACCCACAGGCACCCGGCCCGATACCGATGCCAATTCTGGATGCCCTTCCTCAGACCCTGTCCAGCCCCAGGTTATAAACCAAGGGCAGGTACAGACTCCAGCAGCAGGCAGACTGAACCTCAAGGTCTTGCTATGCGGGGTTCGTCTGAGCTTTTGGGGGTTCGGGGTGGAGCCCAGGACCTTGCACATGCCAGGCAAGCGCTCCCCACTCAGTGCACCTCCACCTTTTATTTACGTGGCTCGATAGATTTGAGAACTGAATTTTACTTGGAATGCACCCATCTTTCCCCTTCTTCAGTACCGGGGACGGAACCAAGGGCATCCACGCTGCACTGCGTCCACAGCCCGTTTTTGAGACAGGGTCTCACTAAATCACTAAGTTGCCCAGACTGGGCTCCAACTTGCCATCCTCCTGCCTCAGCCTCCCAGGGTGCTGGGAAAACAGCAAATAAATAAATAAATAAATAAATAAAATAAAACAGCCAGGTACAGTGGCCCTGCCCTGGAGTCCCAGTTACTTGGGAAGCTGAGGCAGGAGGGCTGCCTGTCACCAGGAGATTGCAGCTAGCCTGTACAACACAGTCCAGTTCATAGAAGAAGCAAATACACAGCTGATGGAAACACAAACCCGAAGTGAGATTCGGTCCAGGCACCCTGTAGGTGGAGAGGGCAAAAAAATCAAGCTGTAAAAGGTGCACTAAGCCGGGAGTGGTGGCGCAGGCCTTTAATCCCAGCACTCGGGAGGCTGACGTAGGAGGAGCGTTGTGAGTTCGAGGCCGGCTTGGGCTACAACGCGAGTGCAAGGCCGGCCTGAGCTACACAGTGCGACCCTGGCCTCAAAAACCTAGGGCTGGGAGTTTGGCTTAGTGCCTTAAGCGCCTGCCTGGCAGGTATGAGGGTTGTGAGTTCAATCCCCGGTGCCGCCAAACAAAACAAAACACCAAAGGAAAGGAAAAACGGGAAAAAAAACAAAAAAAGGGAAGGCAGGATAAAGGAGACTAGCAGAGGATGAGGTCCCTGGAGGAGGTTTCCGTGGGGTCCGAGCTCGTCCCCAGGTGGCCTCTGACCTCGGACCTAAAGGGGACCACATTCGTGAGCCTCCCGCCGGCCCGAGCTCGGGGTGACGGCGCTGAGCGGCCCGGCCCGGGGGAGCCCGCGGCCGCCGGGGACACGGGACCCACGCGCCGTCCCTCCCTCCGCAGGGGCTGAGGCGGCCGCGACGCCGGGACGGAGGCGACCACGCGGGGACACCGACACCCTCACCGCCCGCTCGCTCGCCCGCTCAGCCGTGCTCCGGGCCGTGTGACGTCAGGACGCCCGCCCGCGCGGCTCCGACCCCGCTGTGACGTCACCCTGCGAGTCGATGGCGTCACCGGCCGAGATGACGCTGCTCGCTGACGTCGTGCGCAGAGGCCTCGGAGCGTGACCCGCGCGGCCCGGGCGTCTCGTTCGCGCACGCGGGCAGCGGCGGTGCCGGGCGTGGACACGCGCGCGACGCCCCGCGCCTCCCGCCCCCGCCCGGCCCGCAGCCCCGCTCCCCCGCGCCGCCTCCCCGCTTCCTTATCTCCCGCGCCGGGACCGGAGGTGCGAACAGGAAGCCATTGGCCGCCGCGCCCCGCCTCCGGCTTCCCGCCGCTCGGGAGTTTCGAGGCCCTCCTCGGGAGTTTCGAGGCCCCCCCGGAGTTTCCGGGAGCCGGGGAGGTCCCAGGGCGAGCGCCCCACAGGCCCCGCACGCACACCCCAGCCCTGCCTGCGGCCCGGACAGACGCCGGTGCCACCTAATAAATGTTAGCCGCCATCCCGGGCTCCGGGCTCCTGCTTCCCGCCGTGAGGACCCCGCGGGGCCACGGCGGGGGACACCCAGGGCGCCTCGCCGGAGGTCGCGGGGTCTCCGTGGCTTCGCGTTTTCCCGGGTGGCGACCTGTCCCCGGGCCACAGGGCTGAGCTGCAGCACCCCGCGCCCGGAGGCCCCGAGAACCCAGGCGGACCGGGGTCCAGTGTGATGCCCGCGGGTCCGGTGCCACCGAGCCGGGGTGGGGGGCGGCAGCGGGACGGGGAGGGCTGGGCTGGGGGGACCTCGTGGCACCCAGGTACTGAGGAACCATCGAGAAGCCGGCAGGTCCGCGGCTGACCCCCGGAGCGGTGGCAATGCAAATCCTCGAGCGGCCGGCGGGGCACCCCTGTCACCCCAGCTCTGGGAGGCTGAGGCAGGCGGTCACAAGCCCAGCCCAGCCGGGGCACCTTGGCAAGACCCAGACTCAAAAAGAGCTGGGGACGCAGCTGAGTGTGGAAGCCCCGGGTTCCAGCTCCAGTGCCAAAAACAGACCAAAAAAACGCCAGCCCTGCGGTGCCCTGCTGGAAACGAGTTTCGTGCGAAGATGCTGGGATCCTGTTTCTAAGCAGACTCCGGAAACGGAGCGAACGGCCGCCGAGGGAAAAAGTCTAATTGTAGCGCAGCCCTCAGCCCCGCCCCGCCCCCCGGTCGCCTGGGCCACATCCCGCCGTGGCCGTGAGTCATGGGGTCCGGCTGGCAGCGCCACCTCAGACAGGCAGGCAGGCAGGGGACAAAGGAGCGCGGTTTCCGGGCTGCGGAAGCCGGGGCGAGAGACGCGCCCGCAGGAAGCACTCGGCGGGCGGCCTGGACGGACTGTCGGGGGCCCCAAGGAAACCGGGGCGACACCGGCTCTCCGCCTGCTGCTCTGAGCTCAGTTTTTGGGAGCCACAGGTGCTGGCCCGGGCTGACTCGGGGTCGGCACTCACACACCCCAGGATTCCCACCTTCACCCCAGCTCTGAGGCAGGCGGTTCGTCTCTGGTCTCTGCCTCCATTTTCTCATCCAAGTAGTGGAAACTGTAATCACAGTAATTTAAAAACCAAGCGCAGTATGTGTGCCTGTCATCCCAGCGCTCTAGGAGGCTGAGACAGGAGGGCCCTGAGTTTGAACCCAGCCTGGACAATTTAGACCCTGTCTCAAAATGAACAAACAGGCCTGGGGATGCCGCTCAGTGGAGGGCTCTGGGCCCATCCTCTGTACCCCTCGCTCCGAAAAAGTGTAACAAGAGTCGGCATTCTGACCTCCCCAGACACAGGGGTCCGGGTGCAGGCCCCTCCAAGGCTCCAGAACGCAGCTTCCTCTGACGGCCTCAGACGCTTACCCCCCGCCCCACCCCATCCCTGCAGCTGTGTCCCTGCGGGCCGGCAGCAGCCGCTGAATCCCCTACGGGGAGCCCTGACCTGGGGGGCTTCCTGCGCCTCTATAAATAACCCACCGCTTCCCACAAACACCTCGCTATTGGAAAAAGGAGCCAGAGCCAAGGGCTGGGTCCTGCGGGTGCCAGGCCCCGAGAGGGCAGGGGCAGGCTGGACAGGCGGCCACCCGGCAGCGCCCCACTCGCCCAGGACCCTCGGCTTTGCTTTCTGTCCTGGGCCTCAGTTTATCTATGTGAAAAATGGGTACAACAGTGACCCCCACAGGCCCAGCTCGCTGTGCCGTCCTTCCCTTCAGGAACCCCCACTCAAGGTGCACCCTGATGGGCAAACTCACAAAACTACCACAGCGCCCCGTGTTGCAGTGAACCCCGAAGGAAGCATGAGAGGAGCGCCTTCAGCTGGGGATTCTGGCTGGTTTCATTTTTTTAATCTCAGTCCTGGGGCTGGAGCCCAGGAACCCTTCCATTGGGCTGCACCCTCAGCCCTTTTTGTTTTTTTATTTTTAGACAGGATCTAAGTTACCCAGGCTGAGCTCCAACTTGTCCTCCTGCCTCAGCCTCCCAAGTGCCCCCCAGCCAAGTCGTTTTGTTTGCAACGCTAGGGATGGAACCCAAGGCCTTGCGCACACGAGGCAAACACACACCGCGGAGCCGCACCCCGGCCCTTTCTGAGTCTTGCTAAATGGTTCAGGCTGGGCTCAAACCCCGCGATGGCCCTGCCTCAGCCTCCTGAACAGACTAGCTGAAAGGACAGCCGAACTCCCTGCGCCGGGGAAGGCAAGCGCTGCCTGGGCGCGGCCTCCCTTAGGGCACGGCGCCCTCTGCTGGCCTCTCGCCCGCATCGCGCTCCCAGCGCCTCCAGAGGCGCTGCCGGCAGGTGGGCGCCTCCGTGGGCTGGCCTTCTTAAACCAGTTCTACGTTTTTTTTTTTCCACAGCAGGGCTTCCCTGGCATACGCCTTTCATCCCGGTACTAGGGAGGCTGAGGCGGGTGGATCGCTGCAAGTTCGAGGCCATCCTGGGCTACAACGTGAGCTCAAGTCCAGCCTGAATTGCGTAGCAAGATCCTGTCCCAAAAACAAAAACAAAAACAGGGGCTGGGGATTTAGCTTAGAGGCACAAGCACCTGGCTGGCAAGCGCGAGGTTGTGAGTTTGATCCCCAGTGCTCCAAAAAGATAAAATGGAGGGCTGGCTGTGGTGATGCGTGCCTATAACCCCATCATTCTGGAGGCTGAGGCAGGAGGATTACCCCAAGTTAAAGGCCAGCCTGGATACATAGGGAGCTCAAGGCCAATTTGGGCTATATAGCAAAACCATGTATTAAAAAACCAAAAGAGGAAAAAAAGAAACAAGGCAGGGCCGTGCTCTGCAGTCTTTAACTTTATTCAGCTGGTCCCCTCCGGGCACGGTCACGCAGCAGCAACCGGCCCTGACTGGAACCGTCCATGTCCCTGAGCTGTCCCCAGACCCTGCCCGCTGCCCGCCACTCAGGTTTGAAGCCAACAGCCTGAGCGCTGGGGACCTCCTGTGGGTCACTGCAGCTCTGAGCTGTTTCCCTGGGGAACAAAAGGGCTGCTGCATCACAGTTACCCACATTCCACAAAGGCCAGCTGTGGGGCACACGCCTGTCATCCCAGTACTCGGGAGGCTGAGACAGGAGGATCGCTGCAAGTTCGAGGTCAGCTGGAGCAACTTAGGGAGACTCTGTCTCCAAAAAAAATTCCCAAAACAAAACCACATATTTGGTTGCTAGGCACACAAGAAGCTAGGGACTCAGCAGTGCTGGAAACGTGTGTTCGGTGGGGATCCTGGGAGAGGTGGTCTGGGGGCCCTGTGGTGCAGCATGTCCGCATCACCGAGTCTCACATTCCTCTGGTATTTGCAAAATAAATAAAGACCAGGCCCAGTGGCCAGCCCTTGCTGAACAGGAAGGAGACCCTGCGTCACCTCCAGCAGCAAAAGACAAAAATCAAAGCTGGGTGTGGTGGCGCACACCTGTGGTCCCAGCACTTGGGAGGCTGAGGCAGGAGGCTCTTAAATTGGAGGCCAGCCTGGGGGTAATTTTTAGCCAGACACAGGCCCAAAGGCAGGCAGACCTGAGATCTTCCAGTCCTCTCCCATGCGCCACCTCCTAGGGTCCAAAGGGAGCCAGGCCGGCCCGGAAGGCCTTCGGCCGCGTGGTATGCTGGCTTGGGGTGGCTGGGGTGCTGCATCCACTGCGCGCCCCTCACTTCCCCACGCAGAAGTCCCGAAAGATGACATCTAGGATCTCCTCGCTGCCCCCTCCGCCTGTGAGCTGGGTCAGGTGCCTCCGGGCGACGCGCAGGGCCTCAGCGGCCAGGGCTAGGTCTCCCGCCCGGTTGTAGTGGCCCAGCGCGTCCAGGCAGCGCTGCAGGTGGTGGCGGTGCCGTGCATGCGTCAGGAGCGGCGGGCCTGTGCTTGGGTCCCCGCACCTGTAAGGGAAAGAGTGGTCTCTCCAGATCTGCAGCAGCCTTGCTTTGCAGCCAAGGTTAGGCCGGCCATGGCGCTGCACACCTATAATACCTACACTCGGGGAGGCTGAGGCAGGAGGTTCTCCAAAGTTCCAGCCCAACCTGGGCAACTGGGTTACGGGGCTCAACCCCAATACTCAGCAAATAAATAAAGTGGCAAATAGAGACACAGGCGGGAGGCGGGCAGGACTCACACGACAGCCAGCTCCTCCTTCAGGGCCCCCAGCAGGCCGTCCAGTCCTGCCCTGGTCAGGCAGGACAGCAGCAGATGGGGGTGCGGCCCGGGCTGGGGACGCGGGCCTTCGGCGGGCAGCAGGTCGCATTTGTTCAGCACCAGCAGCAGGCGCGGGCTGCTCCCGCTGGGGTCCCGGCGCGCCAGGGGAGCCACGACCGTGTCCAGGAAGTCGCGGGAGGTCGGAGCGGCCAGGTCAGAGGCGTCCAGCACCGCCAGCACCAGGTCTGCCTGCTCCAGTCTGGGGCAGGAGAGAACCAGGGGGTGCCGGGGGCGGGGCGGTGAGGGAAGGGGCGGGGCAAATGGGGTGGGCGTGGTCGTCGTGGGCCGGGCAAAACCATTCGGGAGGGGAGGGGGGCTAGGTGAGCTTGGCAACCTCTCCTACGTGGGAAGAAGGGAAAGGGAGTGCGCCGGGCGGCGGAGGCGGAGGCGGAGGCAGAGGCGGCCCGCTTCTCACCTCTCCCGGGCTCGCCGCACACCCTCCTGCTCCACGGGCCCCACGCCCTCCCGCAGCCCCGCCGTGTCACTCAGCAGTGCGGGAAACCCAGCCAAGTCCACGGGGGTCTCCAGCACGTCACGGGTGGTTCCCGGCTCCGAGGACACGATGGAAACCGGCTTCTGGCCTGGGGGCAAGGGGGTCCGAGGAAGGGGTAGGCTGAGGCAGTAGAGCGCCTCCAGCAGGCTCCTCCCCTTGCTGGACTGGAGCTCTGGTCAGCCCCAGCCTCCTCCCCAGACTCCAGAGACTCAGGCCCCGCCCCACCGTGGGCCCCCGACTTACTGAGCAGGTTCACCAGGCTGCTCTTGCCGGCATTCGGGGGTCCCGCGACCACTACGTGCGCCCCCGAACGGAGCCTCTGACCGCGCCTGGCGTCCCGCAGGTGCGCGTCCAGTGCCACCTCCAGCGCCTGCACCTCTCGGTCGGCTGCGGGCAGAGGGCAGGGTGTCAGGGGCCTTCCGGGCTGCGACTGCGGCTGTGACGCCAGTTCCCGCCGTGGGGCCCACCTTGCTCCAGGACTCCCTCCTCCAGGTTGTCGTCCTCCGAGAAGTCAATGTAGGCCTCCACGTGGGCCAGGGCCTGGGCGAGGTGGGCATCGCGGTGAGCCCCACTGTCCGCCATCTGACACCAGGTCAAGCCCGACCCAAGCGGCCGCACTGGCATCTTCGCACAGCCAAAGGAGAGCCCGGGCGCGGCCGGAGACCGGGACGGGGCACGGGGACCTGCCTTGGTGAGGGTCTCCGCCCAGCCGCGGGACAGCTGGCCCAGCTCCCCGTCCAGCTGCCGCAGGGCCTGCCGCCGCTGTGCCTCGGTTTCCGCGTGGATCAGGTCCGCCAGCCCCTCCACCTCGGGCAGGCTCAGCTTCCCATGGGCGAATGCGCGCCTGGTGAACTCGCCGGGCTCCGCCGGCCGCAGCCCAGGGACACCGCCTGCGGGGGGCCGGGTCCTGAGCGCCCGCGTTCTGCGCCCCCGGGCCCCGCCCCGTGCCACTCGGACCCAGGCCGCCCCGTCCCTCACCCAGAGCCTGCAGGACGCCGCTCACCACCGCGGGCCCTCCGTGCACGTGGAACTCAGCGCAGTCCTCGCCCGTGAAGCTCCGTGGCCCTGGCGCGGCGAGGGGGCGGGTCAGGGGCGGGGCGCCGCGCGGCACGCGCCCGGGAGGGAGGCGGCCTCACCTGGGAACCAGAGCACCAGCGCGCGGTCCAGCGGGGCGCCCGAGCGCGGGTCACTCAGCAGGCGCAGGCTGGCGCGGCGCGCGCAGGGCAGGGCGCGGGGCGCGGTCAGGCTCTGCAGCGCCTGGCGGCTGGAGGGGCCGCTGGTCCGGATCACAGCGACGCCGCAGCGGCCGCGGCCCGAGCTCAGTGCGAAGATGGTGGCCCCGGGGGCCGTGCACAGGCTAGGGCGGGAGAGAGGGGCGCGTCGACGCGTGCAGGGCAAGGGCCGGGCTGGGCTCGCTCTGCCCCCGGGGACGGACAGGCTGGGGCTGGGAAGGGCACGGCAGGGAATCGGGCCCCGCAAACCCAAAGAGCCCGAGCAGCGCCCCACCCCGTCACACCCCACCTGCGAGGCCCCCAGGTCGCCAGGCTCCGCAGCTTCCGCCACATGGATTTAACTTGCTACCCGCCTGCCCGAACTCCCAGCGCGACTTCAACTGCGGGCATCAGGTCCCGCCCACTCTGCGATATGACTGGTAAAGCGCTTAACGGTTCGGGACTACCATTGGGCCACTTGCAACAATCCCGCCCACAGGTTGAAGCCCTATAGTCCTACGGGTGCAGCGCAATGATTGCTCCCTTCGCAACAGAGGACGTAATTGTTAGGGCCTAGCGCAGCAGGGATCCAGAGGACAGAAAGGAGAGGTGGGGGAAGGACAGGGCTTGGCACACAGGGAATCGCCGCGGGGCTGCGTTTGAGTCCTGTATCTCCACCTGGCTGATTCGTAGCCCTAGGCGAGGCAAAAGCGGCTGCACTGTTTCCCTGCCCAACAAAGGGGCCCCGTCTCAGCAATGTGGGTGCCTCCGGCAGGAGGATCTTTGGTTCCAGCCCAGCAAGAGTGATTTAACGAGACTCTGTGTCCCAATAAAAACTACAAAGGGTTGGAGATGAGTTCCGGGGAGCCCACGTCCTGACCCAGGGAAAATCCTGCCCAAACTTTTAGAGAGCTCCCTGCTGCTCCCCTCCCGCGCCCCGAACGCCGTTCCCCGCCAGAGGCCCTCCTCCTCCGGCCCCTCGCCAGGCCCCCTCCTCCAGGAAGCTGTGCAGGCGCCCAGCGCAGCCCCCGCCCGGCTCCGGAGTCCCGGTATCGCTTTCGGGTTAACTCGGGACAGCGCCGAGCCCGAGAAAGCGCTGATCCGAGAATTCCGGGCGCGGGGGCGGGGCCTCGGGAGCCGGGCCGTGATCTTCTGGTTCTCGGCCGGGGCGGGCGGGTCTCGGGCCCCAGGGGGACAGCGGGGGGGCCGGCCTGCGTCCTCATCCTGCCCTGCTCGACTTTGTCGTACGCAAAAGAGGAACCCACAACGACATCCTTTGTTTCCGGTGATTCGCTCTGTGACACCCACAGAGACCGGGCTTGCATCAGAATCTCAACCTAATGCCGTGGGGACTTAACGAGACCCTGCCTCGGAATAAAAAATAAAACAAGGGCTAGGGATGTAGGTCGGTTTGAAGGCTCTGACTTCAATTCCCAGAAACGCAAAAAACAAAACAAACGTTCGTTCATCTGCAGTGTGCATTTAGCTAGAATAATTGTTTTTATTTAAATCTTGCTGGAAGTAAGGGTGGCGTAGGCTGAGAGGCGTGAGGTTCTTTGAGCAGCGAGTGCAAAGGTCCTGGGGCTACCCTGCTGTCACCAGTGACCCCATTCTTGCTGTTGTGGTGAGCTATTCTGAGAATCTCTCGGGACCACGCCCGTCCCTCCCACGTGCTACCGCAGATCAACAATCAGAGTCTGTAGTTTGCAGATGGGGAAACCGAGGCTCTGGGGCGGAGACTGGACGGTAGCACTGATTGGGACAAGTTGAAGAATGCACCTTGGTGCGGGCGGGGACGAGCACCAGAGATCAGAGTGGGCGGGCGACGGAGAAGCCCAGAGAACCACGCGGGCAGGCCCGAGAACCAAAGTGTGCAGGCGAGCTGGCGGCTGAGAACCAGAGTGACGCGCGGGCCGGGAGGGAGCCGGCTCGGCGCGGGCGGGGACGAGAAGCAGTGCCGGGCGCGGGGACGAAGCGGCGCGGGCGGGCGCGGCCTTTGTCTAGTCCGCGCTCGGCCCCATTCGCCCGCGGCCCCCCGGCGCCCGGGTCGCGCACAGCCTTTGACCCAGCTCGCCATGGCGGAGCCCGCCTCGGGCGCCGGGGGCGAGGCCCTGGACGGTGAGCGGGGCAAGAGACCCCCGCCAGAGGGCGAGCCTGCGGCCCCCGCGTCCGGAGTGCTGGGTATGTTATGTGTGCGACTGCTCGACCGCGCGGAGACGGAGGGCGCGATCAGGCCATTTCCGGCCTGGTTTCGCTCGGGTCCCGCTGCTCCTCGGGGCTGCCGGGACCTGCGGCGGGCGGGGGACCCGACCAGGCCCGGTCACGCCCCTCGGGGACCCGGTCACCTGGTCTTCGAGATCGCGGCGGGCAGGGACGCTCCGGCCTCTCCGAGGAGCGCCAGGAGTCCCTCTGGCCCGGGTTCGAACCCCGGCTTGGATGTGTGACCTTGGGCGTGTGGCTTCAAGGCTCTTGGGGCTCAGTTTCCCCACCTGTGAGATAGGGCGAGAGCGGCGCCCAGCTCCCAGGCTGCTGTCCTAGGTGGCCAGGCGCCTGCTCGGGGTTGCTAGTGCGCGCCCGGCGTTGTCGGCTTGGAGGCGGAAGGGGCGAGCGTGAGTAAGATGTGTAAGGGCAGACGGGGAAGGGCAGGGCCTGGCAAGGGCGAGGAGAGGGAAACAGGCCCAGCCAGCACGGCGGGCCGCGCGTGTCAGGCAGAGTGCTGGGGAGCCGGAAGGCTGAGCCCGAGGTCGCATCCAGGCGTTGGAGGCCCTAGTGTCCTGACCCCTACCTGCTCCCCTGCCCCGCCACCCAGATAAGCTCTTCGGGAAGCGGCTGCTGCAGGCAGGGCGCTACCTCGTGTCCCACAAAGCTTGGATGAAGACGGTGCCCACGGAGAACTGCGACGTGCTCATGACCTTCCCAGGTACCCGCGGGCTTCCTGACTCAGCCTTCCGGAGCGGGAGGAGGTGCGAAGCCCCGGGGCCTCCCGTGGTGAGAGCCATCGGTGCCTATGCTCCTTGGCAGATACGACCGACGACCACACGCTGCTCTGGCTACTGAACCACATCCGCGTGGGCATCCCCGAGCTCATCGTGCAAGTCCGCCACCACCGCCGCACGCGCGCCTACGCCTTCTTCGTCACCGCCACTTACGAGAGGCAAGTGCCTGCCCCTGCCCCGTCCCCGGGCCGCCCCGCGTCCCTCCGGGCCCCCTGTGAACCCCTGCCCTCCTCGCAGCCTGCTCCGAGGCGCCGACGAGCTGGGGCTGCGGAAGGCCGTGAAGGCCGAGTTCGGCGGGGGCACCCGAGGCTTCTCCTGCGAAGAGGACTTCATCTACGAGAACGTGGAGAGCGAGATGCGCTTCTTCACCTCCCAGGTGGGGCCGGCTCCTGCCCGCAGGGCACCCTGGGCTCAGGGCCGCTCACCGAGCTCACACCCTGTCCCAAACAGGAGCGCCAGAGCATCATCCGCTTCTGGCTGCAGAACCTGCGCGCCAAGCAGGGGGAGGCCTTGCACAACGTGCGCTTCCTGGAGGACCAGCCAATCAGTGAGCGAGGCGGGGCCGACCCTCCAATCATGGGCCGCGAGATGGGTGGGCCGGGGTAAGAGGGCGGAGACTAGTTCAACCAGTGAGAGATTAGTGAAGAGGTCAACCAATGAATCTTGGGGGTGTGGTCTCCCTGAATCGGGCCTGACCAATCAGCGCGTTGAAGGGCGTGGCCCCTGCAAACGGGTGGGGCTTATCCCCAGGGAGGTGGGCCTGGCTGGTTTCCCAGTCTGGGTAAGGTGGGTCAGGACCGTGGACAGCGCCCCATATTCTGTATGGTGAGGTTTGGGCCTTGGTTTCCCGGCTGTGAAACCAATCAACGCAAGTTCACCTTCCGATGGCAGCTTTCTGCCGTTCCTCAGGCAGGGCCACAAACCGAGGTCAGATGACTTTATTGTAAAACATGGTTTCCCAGGGGGCCCTGCCCTCCTGGTGCCCCCCAACTTTCCCGGCCCCCCCTGAGTCTCCCAAATTCTCAAGGAGAACGAGATGTTCGTGCACCCGGCCCTCCTCCCCTGGAAGAGCCCCTGGGGTCTGACAGCAGGCACAGCGTCGACTTGGGTTCCTGCGGGCGGGAGCGGCGAGGCCGGCGTGACTCGCCCCGTCCTCCTGCAGTCCCTGAGCTGGCGGCCCGCGGGATCATCCAGCAGGTGTTCCCCGTGCACGAGCAGCGCATCCTGAACCGCCTCATGAAGTCCTGGGTGCAGGCGGTGTGTGAAAACCAGCCTCTCGGTGCGGCCCGGGCTGGGGACGGGTGGGGGTAGCAGGGTCCCCGGGGGCAGACGGCGGTGACTGGGCCCCTCCCCCATCCCCCTGGCAGACGACATCTGCGACTACTTTGGGGTGAAGATTGCCATGTATTTTGCCTGGCTGGGCTTCTACACGTCAGCGATGGTGTACCCGGCTGTCTTCGGCTCTGTGCTGTACACGTTCACAGAGGCCGACCAGGTAGTAGGCGGGGCTGGGAGGCCGGGCCTCAGCGCCCTGCGTGGCCTGACAGCTCCCCATCTCCTGGCACCCACAGACGAGCCGAGACGTGTCCTGCGTGGTCTTTGCCCTCTTCAACGTGATCTGGTCTACGCTGTTCTTGGAGGAGTGGAAACGGAGGGGTGCGGAGCTGGCCTACAAGTGGGGGACGCTGGACTCGCCCGGGGAGGCCATGGAGGAGCCGCGGCCCCAGTTCAGGGTCAGCTGGGAGCCTGGGAGAAGCGGGGAGGGTAGAGCGGGCGCGCGGGGTGGGCGGGGGGCGTGCAGGGGCTCTGAGAGCAAGGGTGTCCTGGGGGAAACCGCACCAGGAGGCACAGAGGGACCCGCAGCCGGCCGCCCCCGGGCCTCACGCGCCCTTCCCGCCCCTCCCCGCCAGGGCGTGCGCCGCATCAGCCCCGTGACCCGCGCGGAGGAGTTCTACTACCCGCCCTGGAAGCGGCTGCTCTTCCAGCTGCTCGTGAGCCTGCCCCTGTGCCTGGCCTGCCTGGCCTGCGTCTTCCTGCTCATGCTCGGCTGCTTCCAGCTGCAGGTGACCCGGTGCCCCAGCCCCAGCCTCTGGGCCGGGCCCCTCTGCGGCCCACCCTGACCTGCACCCCGCCCGCCCGCCGCAGGAGCTGGTGCTGAGCGTAAAGGGGCTGCCGCGCCTCGCCCGCTTCCTGCCCAAGGTCATGCTGGCCCTGCTGGTCAGCGTGAGTGCCGAGGGCTACAAGAAGCTGGCCATCTGGCTCAACGACATGGGTACGCTCTGCGGGGGCGGGGGGTCCCCTCGGCCCTGGGCGGCCCACCCGGCCCCTCACGGCCCTCCTCGGCCCGTAGAGAACTACCGGCTGGAGAGCGCCTACGAGAAGCACCTCATCATCAAGGTCGTCCTGGTGAGTGGCCGCCACAGGCGAGGCGCAGGGGGCCTGCCGGGCCTGGGGTGACCCCGCCGCCTGCCTCCCTCCCTCCCTCCCGCCCGCAGTTCCAGTTCGTCAATTCCTACCTGAGCCTCTTCTACATCGGCTTCTACCTCAAAGACATGGAGCGGCTCAAAGAGGTGAGGCTGCCCCGGCGGCAGCGGCGGGGGGCCGGGCCTGGCCCAGGGGTCCCGGGCTCCCAGGGCTCCCGGCCTCTCCCCCCCCTTCCATCCTTCTCTCCTCTCTGTCCGTCCGTCCATCCGTGCGTCCTCTCTCTGCCTGTCCATCTGTCTGTCCATCTGTCCGTCGGTCCCTCCACAGCTCCTGCTCGTCCTGTCCCTGTCCCAGAGCCTCGAGCGGCAGCTGCGGGCAGTACTGGTCCCGCTCGTGGCCCTGCGGTTCCGCCTGCTCCTCCTCTCCCTCCAGGGCCTCCTGCTCTCAGCCCGGGCCAAAGTACGGGCAGGTGGCAAGGCCCCGGGCCTGGCCGGGCGGGCGGCAGCTGTGCTGGGCGCATGTGCGGCAGGGCTGGGGTGGCGAGGACCCGGCGCAGCAGGTGGGCCCGGGGCCACAGGTGGCCACGAGGCCCTGGGGGTGGAGTGGGTGGTGCCAGGCCCGGGTGCTGCTGGAGCTGGGCCGTGCTCTGTGGCCATGAAGGGTGGCCGAGGGCTGAGCGCCGGTGTCAGGGGCGCCTGGGGCGGTTGCCCTGTGCCGGTTCCAGCCCCCTGGCCCCACACAGCCTCTCCCCGTCCCCCCAGATGCTGGCCACCCTGCTGATCACCCGCCAGTTCCTGCAAAACGTGCGCGAGGTCCTGCAGCCCCACCTCTATGGCCACCTTCGCCGAGGCGAGCTTGGCCTCCAGGCCCTGGCAGGGCTGGCGCGGGCCCTGCTTGGTGGCCTGGGCCTCCGGCGCCACACAGCCCAGCACCTGGAAGCCCAGGATGATGAGGGTGGCAGCGGGCCAGGGGGCCGGAGGTGTCTCGGCGGCGGGGGCTGCGGGGCGCCCGAGGAGGAGGAGGAGACGAGCACTGTGGAGAGCAGGCCGTTGGGGGAGGGCGGGGAGGGCCGGGACGGGCCTGGGGGAGCGGAGGAGGACGACGAGGAGGACGAGGAGGAGGAGGAAGATGAGGATGAGGAGGGCGAGGATGGTGGCCTCCTGGACTGCGGGCTCCGGCTGAAGAAGGTCAGCTTCGCCGAGCGGGGCGCCGGGCGGCAGCGGCCCAGCCCGAGCCCAGAGGCCCTGCTGGAGGAGGGCAGCCCCACCATGGTGGAGAAGGGGCTGGAGCCCGGCGTGTTCACCCTGGCCGAGGAAGACGATGACGAGGCCGAGGGGCCCCCTGCGAGCCCTGGGCGGGAGCCCCCCACCATCCTGCTCCGCCGGGCCGGGGGCGAGGGCCGGGACCAGGGGCCCGAGGCGAGCCAAGACCCAGAGCCTGGCCCGGGCGACCCGGCAGCCAAACAGAAGCGGCAGAACCGCTCCTCCTGGATCGACCCACCCGAGGAGGAGCAGGCGCCGCAGCTGACCCAGGCGGAGCTGGAGAGCTGCATGAGGAAGTACGAGGTGCGCTGCGGCCGAGGAGGAAGAGGAGGAGGAGGAGGAGGCGAGGTGGCGGTGGTGGCGGGGAGGCGCCGGCCCTGCGCTCACCACCCCCGGCGCCCCCAGGACACCTTCCAGGACTACCAGGAGATGTTCGTGCAGTTCGGCTACGTCGTGCTCTTCTCCTCTGCCTTCCCGCTGGCCGCGCTCTGCGCCCTGGTCAACAACCTCATCGAGATCCGCAGCGACGCCTTCAAGCTGTGCACGGGGCTGCAGCGGCCCTTCGGCCAGCGCGTGGAAAGCATTGGCCAGTGGCAGGTGGGCCGGGCCGGCGGGCGGCAGGGACCCCGGGCTGCCAGGCCAGCGCCGAGCCCCACTGAGCCTGCCCCGCCCCGCCCGCAGAAGGTGATGGAGGCCATGGGCGTGCTGGCCATCGTGGTGAACTGCTACCTCATCGGGCAGTGCGGGCAGCTGCAGCGTCTCTTCCCCTGGCTGAGCCCGGAGGCGGCCATCGTGTCCGTGGTGGTGCTCGAGGTGCGGCGGGCGGCCCGGGCGGGCGCGGGGTCCCGGGCGGCGAGGTGGGGCTGCAGCGTCCATCTGTGCCCCCAGCACTTCGCTCTGCTGCTCAAGTACCTCATCCACGTGGCCATTCCCGACATCCCGGGCTGGGTGGCCGAGGAGATGGCCAAGCTCGAGTACCAGCGCCGTGAGGCCTTCAAGGTAGGGGCCCGGGGCAGGCCGGCCCGCCGGGGGGCTCGGGCTGTGGTGGCAGGTGCTTGGTGTGAGGGGAAGTAAGCGGGGGGCGTGCCCCTTCCCAGGGCTCAGCCAACCACAGACCACAGGTCTTCCACAGTAAACTCCTCTGCGGTCGGCCCAGCACTGGGGAGGCTGAGGCAGGAGGATCACGAGTCTGAGCCCTCCTAGAGCGACCTAGCTAGATTCTATCTCAGAACAAACAGAAAACATGAAAAGGGCTGAGTATAACCTGGTGTGAAGGGCCTGGATTCTACCCTCACCCACACTGAATACCCATAGACTTTCTCCTTGCTTTTATTTTTTCCACTTATTCCTTTCTTTTGGAGACAGGGTCTCACCGTGTTACCCAGGCTGGCTTGCACTCCTGGCCTCACTGCCTCGGCCTGCTGAGTGGGGGGCTGGCAGGCCCCGCCCTGTGCCCAGTTAGCACCCCGCCATCCCTCCCCTAAACAGCAGCCAGCACCCATTCTCACGGCGGGGGAGGCACTGGCATGGTGCCCGCCCCTTGGGGCTCCGTGGAGCAGTTGCTCAGGGTCTGGAGCTCGGGCCGGGCCGTCAGGGACTGTCCCCAGGCCCCGGGCAGGCCAGCCGCTCCCCACCCAGACAGCGACAGCGCAGTGCTTCCAGCGCACGACTCGGGCGGGAAGTGGGGCGGACCTGATGCTTTTTGCAGTGTCTTCTCTGGGTGCGGGATGGAACCCAGGGCCCCCCGCACTCGGGACGCTGCCAGCCAGGGGCTGATTCCAGGCCTTGCGGGGCTTCAGGCTGCAGGGTGGGCTGGGGAGCTTCTCACCCCCAGGGAAGTCTGGGGAAGCCCTCAGGCTCCCGGACGGCCTGGCTCTGGGCCGGGACAGCGGGTGGCCAGCGGATGCAGGTTTTCTTCCCAGTTCCCAGAAAGCAGTGGCGCAGGCCAGGGCCTCTGCTGTGCCCAGTTAGCGTCTGGATCCCTGCCCGCTCTGCCTGGAAGGCCCCAGCGGGGGCCAGAGCTGCAGGTGGACCCGGCAGGCCCCGCGTCTGCCCCCACCTGGACACGGAGCTCTGCATCTCCCCGCCTCTCCCCCTGATGCCCGCTCCGTCCATTTGTCCGCCCGCAGAGACACGAGCGCCAGGCCCAGCACCGCTACCAGCAGCAGCAGCGGCGGCGGCGGGAGGAGGAGGAGCGCCAGCGCCACGCCGAGCACCACGCCCGCAAGGAGCGAGAGGCCGGCCGGGAGGAGATGCGGGCCGAGGGCTCCGGGCTGGACGCCGCGAGCTCCGAGAAGGCCTCGGCCAAGGCCAAGGGCGGCGGTGCGGGCGGCCACGGGCAGGAGCGGCCCAAGCGCCCTGGCTCGCTGCTGGCGCCCAACAACGTCATGAAGCTGAAACAGATCATCCCGCTGCAGGGCAAGTTCCTGTCGTCGGGGGCGACAGCCGGCGCTGCGGCGGGCCCCACGCCCCGGCCGGCCCCTGCCCAGTCGCCCACCGGCGGGGACACCCGCCTGCCCGCCTTCCTCAGCTTCAAGTTCCTCAAGTCGCCAGAGGCCCGGCGGGACCCGGAGCGCAGCCACTCGCCGCCCAAGGCCTTCCACGCCGCCAAGCTCTTCCCCTTCGGCGGGGCGCGGGCCGAGGCCAATGGGGCGGGCACGGGTGGCCAGGCCCGGCAGGATGCGGCCCCCGGTGGCGGTGGCAGTGGTGGCGGCGGCAGCAGGGCCCCAAGGAGCGGGCCGGCGGACGAGGCCCCGGCTGAGGAGCGGGAAGCGCCCCGGCCCGAAGAGGAAGGCTCAGGTCACAAGCTTTAACTCGGGGGTGGGGACGCTCGCTGCCCCTGGCTGGGCGGGAGGGTGGCCGCCCCGGGAGCGGGCCAGAGGGACAGCAGCCCGCCCGCCCGCCCCTCAGCTCCCGTGGAGCAGAGGCCCCGACCTGCACCCCAGCAGGGACGCCCTCCGCCCGGCCCCAGGCCTCTATGCAAACCCCTCGGGCAATGCTGCTGCCCGGCTGCCGCCTGGGCTCCGGCCGCCTCGGGACAGGGACGTAGGTCAGAAGCCAGGGGACGCCCTGCAGCCCCTCCCCCACAGGCAGGGACGCCCCAAAGACGCCCAGGGAGGTGGCCCACCAGCCCCTGACCCATCTGAAGCAATAAGGCCTTTTTGGTGCCTGCCCGGGCGGGAGCTGCGGGCCGACGGGCGACAAGGCCCGGAACGGCCCCTCTCGCCTCTGCAGGGACAGCGCCAGGCCCCGCAGGCGCCCCTGCCCTCCGCGCCCGCCGCAGCCGGAGCCCTGCGCCTCACTCCCGGCCCCCAACGCCGCCCGCGGGCTGCTGGCAGTGGGACCCGCCCTGGGGCTGCGGGGGCGAGGCTGCCGTGCCCCGCCCAAGCCCACCGGCCGCCGCCACCGCCACCGAGTGCCCGCCCTGCACCCTGGCCGTGCCCGCACCCCTGCCACAGCCCCTGCCGGGGGACGCCAGCTTCTACAGCCTCCCGCTGCCGCTGCCGCCGCCGGAGCCCCCAGAAGGCCCTGCACCCAGCCCGGGCCCGGGCCCCGGCCCCGGCCCCAGCCCCAGCCCCAGCCCCAGCCCCCAAGCAGTGTGCTGGCCCGGCGGCTGGCACTAGCCGCCTGCCACTTCCTGACATATGCAATGGCGGGCAGCTGGGCACCGACCACACGCTGCCCCCTGCCGTTTCCCTTCAACCGGGATGGGGGAATGAAAGGAGCCCCCACACCCCCATGGAACAGGCAATTATTTATTTGTTTTTAATTTATTTTGTCATATTTTTGTAAAACGGCAGCAATGCAATAAAAAGTCTATTTCGACAGTGGCCGAGGTGAGCGTGGGTGCTGGGCTCAGGCCCGAGGCGGGCCGCGCCGCATGGAAGCTCCAGCCTTCCCACAGCGGGGTGGCTCCGCAGGCCCCTGGGGCTGGCTCGGCTTCCCAGGGAAAGGAAGCTGCCCGAGTGCCGGGAGCCTGGCTGCTGCCTGGGCCGGCCGGGACGAGGTCCTCTCGCTGTGCGGTGCCCAGGCCCCGGGGTCACAGCACGCAGGGGCCGGGGGCAGGGGGCCCCGTGTGAGACGGGGCCGGAGCCGGAGCATCGCTATGCAAAGGTGTGGGCTCGGGGCCCGGCTGGCAGGAGAATGGGGCCCAGCTCCACACACCTGGGCATCCGAGGGAAAGGGGTGCTGCCCAGCCCACCAGGTCCCACCGGGGCTGACCCAAGCCAGGGAAGCCCCCAGAGGCGCACGGGCCGGCCCCGCCAGCTGTGACGCTGTGGGTGGCCACCCCACTGCCTCCTTGGTCAGCATCCCAATGCCCTCGCCGCCCCAATGCCCTGGCCACCACCAGGGCCCAGTGGGCTCAGAGCAGTGGACCCGGGCCAGGCCTGGCCGCCCCAGCCCCCGAGCCCGCAGTGCAAGACCGGCCGTGGCAGGGTTGCCCGTGAGTGCCCTGCTTGGCGGTGTCCGGGGACCCACGCTCTCTCTCTGGGCCAGGCGACACGGCGACGGGTGGGGTGGCGGCCTTCCCGCGTGGCCACAGCAGGCTCGGGGCGGAATTCACCGGGCAGGGGCCGCGGCACAGCCCCTCCTCGGCCCCCTCGCTGCCGACAGCTTGCCGAAGGGAAGACAGTGGAGCACACCAGGCCCGG
The DNA here is from genome assembly GCA_004363535.1 of Dasyprocta punctata. Classification (NCBI taxonomy): domain Eukaryota; kingdom Metazoa; phylum Chordata; class Mammalia; order Rodentia; family Dasyproctidae; genus Dasyprocta; species Dasyprocta punctata. The sequence continues at coordinate 20,421 of RJWM01019188.1, read as the reverse complement.
GGGCTCCGTCTCCGCGGCCGAGGCGGGCGGAGCAAAGACGCGAGGTGGAGTAGGAAAGATCCTTTATTGGGGTGGACACGGAGCACGCGCAAGTCCACGGTAAAACCGCCAGCTCGGGCTAGGGCTGAGGCGGCTGGAGGGGACACGCTGGGCAGCACGGCCGGCCCCGCCTGGCCCAGCCCTGCCACCCCGCGGCGGCGGGCCCTGGTTCCCAGCACTGGGCCACCCCGGGCCCCGGGCCGGGCCCTGGCGGGAGGTGGAGAACAGGTTACTGGAAAAGCGTCTACCGACATCTCACTACTGGGTCTGAGTCCCCTTTACCCAACGCGTGACACGGGTTACAGCATAAATAAAAACTCAGGAAATAAATACATCAGCTCCTATGAGGTTGACGTGGCGTGGACGGGCGGGGGCGGCGGGCGGGGCTTACACACAGGGGCGGCGGCCTAGGTGTCCTCATGCATGTCGGGGCTGTCCGTCCGCGCCACCTTGCGGGGCGGCGCCGAGCTCTCCCCCTCCAACTCCACCTGCTCCTGGTCCCTCTTCTTGGCAGCGTTCTGTAGGGGGGGACGGGGCGTGAGCGGCGCCCTGGGGGCCCTGGGAGCTCCCTCTCCTGGCCTTGAGATCAAGGCCAGGGCCTATGGGCACAGGGGCCTGGACTTCCTGTGTGGTCTGCGGGTCCCACACACGGACGGCAGCTCTGGGAACCCGGGCCCTGGCGCTGGCGGGGAGATGGATCTGTGTCCTGTCCCTACTGGGGACAGCACCCCGGGTCCTTTTACTGTGGGACAGGTCTCAAAGCACTGAGCCGGAACTGGTGAGCCTCCTGCCTCAGCCTCCCAGAGCGGGGAGCTGACCGCTTACCGCGCTCCACCTTTCGTGCCACCTGCATCTGTAACTGCAGGCTGAGGCGGCTGCCGGTCTGCCCTCAACACGGCAGAAAAAGCCACAATTCTTGAGCCCAGCCACAAAGCCCACTCAATGCTGAAGCCATGGAGGGTTAGCACCTCCCGGCACCAGGCCCCAGGGCTAAGGCCCCGCTGCTGCTTCCCCTGGAACCTCTGCTGTCTCCTAGGGTGCTGGCTGAGCCCCTACTCAGCCCCAAGGCCCCACTCAAATCCCCCTCTCCCCGCCACTCACACTTCGTCCCACTCAGTGCCTGTGCCACCTCCCTTCCCAGCACCTGAACCCCACGAGCCTTACCTTTTTGTCCCACTGCTGATGTAGGTAGCGTAGGAGAATGTTTGTCTTTTCTGTCACGATGACTGAAGGAAAAAGAAAGTGGCAGAGGTGGCCGGCCCGTTCCGCCCCAGCCCCGGCCCCAGTCCCGGCCCCGGCCCCGTCTTGGGTCGGGCCTCACTCAGCCCCGACTCCGGAAAGGTCAGACCCCGTGCTTCCGTCCCCTGTGCAGCCACAAGGGCCCCGCCCCGCCCGGCCCAGCACGCAGGCGCACACACGGGCAGCCCAGGTAGCCCGCGCAGCGGTGGGGTCTGGGGCTCTGCTTTCTTCTTTGTGCGGTACCAGCGAGTTCACCCCCTGTGAGCCGCACCCCCAGCCCTCATTTTCAGGCAGGGTCTGGAAGTCACTAAGCCGCTGGGGCGAGGCCGGAACTTGTGATTCTCCTGCCTCGGCCTCCCCATGCCGGCAGAGGAGGCAGGTGCCGCTGTGCTGTAGCCAGCACAAGGGCCCCCGTGGCCACTCCGCACACCACACCCGCGACCCGCCCTGCGGCGCCCTGCGCCGGCCCGGCCCTGCTGCCGCCCCAGGTTGGCGGGGTCCTCACGGGGTTCCAATGCCGCAAACGACAAAACAAGACAGAAGGGCAGGGGCGCGGGGGCCGCGCACTCACTCTGTTCTGACGGGTACTCCCGGGTGGGCAGGTAGACGGAGGGGCGTCGGTTCTGCGGGAGGAGTGAGGCTCAGGCGTGCCCGTCCCCACCCCCCACCCGCCCGCCGGGCACCCCGGAACACACTCACCGAAGCCTTGCACACCGAGTCAGCATGGAAGCGACTAAAATTGCTCTTGTTGTAGACAGGCAGTCCTTTCAAAAAGTCTGCCTGGAAGACACGGAGAGTGGGCGGACGTGAGCCTCTCCCTGCCCCGCCCTGTCCTCACAGGTCCCCAGGAACCTGGCAAGGAGCGGGGAAACCCAGGCTCGGCAAGAGCACACCATGTGTTGAGTCACACTGCAGCCAGGGCAAGGGCCCAGGCCTGCGAGCTCGGCACTGGGGAGGCTGAGGCAGGAGAGTCCCTGTGAGTTCGAGGCCAGCCTGGACTGCACGTCAAGACTGTGTCTCATAAATACAGCTGTGTGCGTGGTGGTGCACACCCATCACCCCAGCACTCCGGAGGCTGAGGCAGGAGGATCACAAGCTCGAGGCCAGCCTCGGTCATGTAGTAAGTTCAAGGCCAGCCTGAACTACACGGAGACCCTGTCTCAAAAAACCACCAAATAAACAATGCCAGCAAACCAAATTCGTAAAGTCCCCCCACATCGAATCAGCAGCAGGCAGGAAGCAGACCACGTCTGAACAGCGCAGGACGCGGTGCCGCGATGCTGCCCGCCCACATGACACTGCGGTGCGCTCCTGCGGCAGAGACCTGGACGCCGCATCTGCGCGTGCTAAGAAAGCCCCATGCTGCTGGGGTCATCACCAGAAAAGGGGGTGCCTGGGCCACGAGCCCAGGGTTTCCAGAGCTCCCAGGGCCACAACAACCGTGAGGCCATGTGATCGGCACTTCTGAGAGGCTGAGGCAGAAGGATCACTAGTTCAAGCGCAAACTGGGCAACGCAGTGAGACTCTGCCTCAAAATTAAAAACTGAAAAACAATGTTTTAAGAACAGACTGGAGATGTAGCTCAGTGTGAAGGGCCCTTCTTCAGTCCCCAAAACGAAAGGACCGGCAGACGGAAACAAAGAAAGAAAAGCAACCTGAAGTCCTTTTGTTTTTCTTTCTTTCTTGCAGAGCTGGCTGGCACCCTGGGCCTCACACGCGAGCTGGTGCCCCCACCGTGCCGCACCAGGCCTGTCTCCAGGGTTCGGCCTCAGCAAACCCCAACGCAGTGCTGCCGACAGGGATGTGGCCATCAGCCGGGGCACCTCTGGGGCCCCTCAGAGCGGACCTGCCCAAGGGAGCAGCGGTCCCTTCCCACTTCCCACTGCTGCACCAGCCACCAGGCCACTCGAGTCTGCAGTGACTCCAGGTGACTCCCGAGCTAGGAGCACAGCGCACTCCTGTCCCCGAGTCCCTGGGCCCAGGCCCCTGCGGTCAGGCTGTGAGGTACCACCAGCGGGGGCTCCCCGGACCGCGTTGCTGGGCCCGATCACAACTCTGCCAGGCGTGGCCACCTCCCTGAGCAGGTGAGGAGGCTGAGGCAGAAAGGTCACCTGTTGCTCATTTCAGGGGTACTTCTGTTAGGTGACGTGACAAACACAGGGAGGCCCCAGGGCCTCCAGGCGGGAACCCTCAGGTCCATCCCCATCCCTGGGGCCCCAGAGGACCCGCACCTGGCAGATGCAGCTTCCAGAACCCCGGGCAGATGGAGCGGTACCCAGCCCAGGATCCCAGGTCTAGCTTCTTCCATTCAGCGGGGTCTCCTCAGGCGCCTGCTACCCAGCAGGCCCAGGCCGGGAACCGGGGCACCAGCATGCGCCACCACCGCCTCACTCGTGTGGGGAGCAAAGGGACAGTGTGTGGGAGTTGGCAGCGCAACCCGGGCGAGGCTCAGGGAGGCGAGGTCCAGGGTGGGTGGCAGGAGAGGCGATGCCGGAGGGGACCCCATCTCTGCTCCAGCCCCAAATGCTTCCTGTCACCCCCAGGAATGAATGTTCCCTTCTCTGTGTGGGGCACCCGGCCACCACCCCACAGCTCAGACCACTCTACCCAGCCACTGTCCCTGTCTCTGATCTGCACAGCAGCCTCCCTGGCTGAGGGCACAGGGCAGGGCAGGGTGACTCTGGTGGGGCGCACTCCATCCTGGCTGCGCCCCTCTTTTCGCCTCCCCTTGAGCCACAGAGCTGTGGCTCAGGGTGCCCAAGAGGTCTGTGCCGGCATCAAACACATTCCCAAAGATGGGGCCGGCCCTGCCTCCTGTGAGCTACTCCAGAGCAAGGCCCGAGGGCCGGAAGAGCCGCTGCAGTCAGACCAGTTCCAGGACTCCAGGAACACCTGCCTGAGTCCTCCACCCTGGGACCCTAGGAAGCAAGAGGAAACTCGTGGCTCCCAAGTCAGGAATGGATCTGGGGAGGAGGAGGTGTTCAAAGGAAGACCAGCATATGCAAAGGCCCTGGGGCAGTGGGAAATGACACTTGAGGAAAAGCAAAGAGGGCCAGTGGGGCTGGGGCTGGCAGAGGGGGACATGAGGTCACAGAGGGGGGCAGGGACCTTGGGGCCAGGGAAGGGCCTGTGTTCCCACAGGGCTACACAGGAGCCCCACGAGGGGCTATAAATCAGCAACTGCTGCGATCTGATTCATTCCTTTAAATACTTGTTTTAAACCAGGTATGGTGGCGCATGCCTGCAATCCCAGCACTCAGGAGGCTGAGGCAGGAGGATCATTGCAAGTTCAAGACCAGCCTGAGCTACAAAGTGACCTGAAAGTCAGCCTGAACTGCATAGCAAGACCCTGTCCCAAAAGAACAAAAAACAAACAAGCAAAAAAAAAAAAACAATAAAAACTTGTTGTATAACCAGGCATGGTGGTGGAGGCTGGTAATCTCAGCACAGGGAAGGCTGAAGCAGGAGAACACGTGGGAGACAGAGGCCAACCTCGGCTACACGGTGGGTTCAAGGCCAGGCTGAACTATGTAGTAAGTCCACGTCACAGAAGATTAAAAACTAAAAATAAAATAGAAACTCCTAATTGCAGATGAAGTAGGAACTGCCAAGGGGTAGGGTAGCGGCCAGGAGACCAGGGCGGGGCCAGGCCAGGACGGGGGCCGGGGACGCGCTGTGGTAAGCTCGGGAGGCGGCCCCGCGGGACCCCTCGGGCCGGGTGCGAGGGGACACGGCACCATGAAGCAAGGCGGCCCACCACGGCCCCGCCACACCCCACCACGGGGCTGGGGGCCGCAGTCACCCCGACCAGGCCTCCCCTCGCCTGCCAGCCGCCGACTGGGAGGGTTCTCGCCCCACCCCTCGCCACAGGTGGGGCCGCCAAACTCTGCACCCCAGGGCGGGCGGCAGGACATGGGTCCGCGGCGCTCACTTGGGGGCCGAGGGCCGATGTCGCCAGCCCTGTCACCGCTTCACTCTGACGACCGCATCCCGGGAGCGGTGCGGCGCCGCTTCTCTAAACGTCACAGCTCTGCAAGGTCCGCCCTGAGACCCCCGTTACTCGGGGCGAGGCCGGAATGGGACAGGGGCGGCGACCCCTCCGGGGGACCCGGAGGCTCGGGATGGGGGAGGGTCCGGCCCTGGGCTGGCGATGTCGCACTTCCTCTGGCGACAAAGCCCCGCACGGCGCGTGTCAAGCCCCCTCCCCCTCCCTGGCGCCCCGACCGGGTTCCCGAGCCCCCCGAGCCGCAGAAGCCCGGGACCCGCCGCGCCGAATCGGGGACCGAGCCGGGGTCTCCACGGACCCCCACCCCACCCGGGCCACTTCCGGGGGGAGCTGCGACCCGGAAACGGACGCGTTGTCAGGGACTGGGAGCCAAGCCGGGGTCAGGGATCGGGGAACGAGCCGGGGCGGGGTCGCCAGGAAGCTCCAGGGAGGGTCGGAGGTCACAGGTCGGCGAGCGGGTCAGGCGGACCCCCCGAAGAGCTCAGGTAGGGCAATGCGGGGCTGCGAGGACTACAAGGGGCGGTGGTCCTGGGACACGGTGTGGACTAGCGGAAGGGGGCGCGGGCCTGCGGCCGCCCTTACCATTTTCTGTTCCCTCCGTCGCCGCCTGAGCCGCCACCACCACAGCCGCCCTCTCAGCCGCCGCCGCACAGCAACTTCCAGCCGCGGCACAGCGCACACTGATGGCGCCGCCACGCCCTACCATTGGCCTTCGCCCTAGTCCCGCCCCTGCTGGAAGTCTCCTACGTGATCCCATTGGCCAGACTGGCTAACAAATGCACCCATTGGCTGCCACGCCTCCTCTCTTCACTATGAAGTTCGGTTGAGAAAGCAAAGCCCCGCCCAGAACCTGGAAGCCACAGAAAAGAGCCGGAAGTGGGCGGAGGGCGCGCCGCAAAGCCCTTATGGGAGTTATAGTTCACAACTTCAGGCGTGGTGGGTCCTCCTCTTTGGGTAATCCCAGCACTGTGGAGGCTGAGGCTGGAGGATCGCCGTGAGTTGGACGTTGACCTGGGCTAGACAGCGAGTTCAAGGCTAGTCTGAACAAAGTATTGAGACACTGTTTAAAAAAAAAAAAAATAGGGCCGGGAATGTAGCTCAGTGGCACAGCACCTGCCAGGCAAACTAGAGGTTGTCAGTTCAATTCCTGGTACCAAAAACGAAACAAGGCTAGGAGTTTGGCTCAGTGGCTTAGGTTGCGAGTTCGATCCCCAGTGCCGCAAAAACAAAGCAAAACTCAAAATGAACCTTTGGTTTGGGTAGCCAGCTCCACAGTAACTACTTGAATTATTCTTTTATAGCTTTTTTTTTTTTTTCAGGCAGCAGGACTCAAACTCACAACCTCACACCTGCCAAATAGGTGCTTAAGCCACTGAGCCAAACTCCGGGCCCTGGTATTTTGAGGCAGGGTCGCACCATGTAGCTCAGGCCTGCCTTGCGCTCACGTTGTAGCCCAAGCCGGCCTCGAACTCACAACACTCCACCTACCTCAGCCTCCCGAGTGCTGGGATTAAAGGCGTTCGCCACCGCGCCCGGCTCTTTTATAGTTTTTTGAATCAGGGTTTCACCTATATTTCAGACTGGCTTTTAACTCACTATGTAGCCCAGGCTGGCTCAAACTCACAGAAATGCTCCCGCCTTAGCCTCCCGTTTCAAGCGTGAGCCGCCATGCTCAGCCTTGAATTACCTTTGTATTGACAATTCAGACTTGCTGAAACGCCACTCGTGGCTCCCTAGTCCCCCACGGAATCAACCCCACTTCCTGGGCCCCAAATTCCAGGTCCCTCCAGGTTCCCTTATCCACCTGGGTTGTGATCTCTATGCGATCCCTCCCGAAAGACCCTGCCACTTTTCCCAGGAAGTCTTTGTTGAGTGCACTCTTCCCAAAGCTTTGTCTGGGCTCCTCTGGCCCCCAGTCCCACTCTCGAACCGCCTGGGTCCAAGGCCATTTGTCCTGCTGGGAAGATGGCCCCCTCGGAACAAGGATGTACGCCTCGCACACGGCAAGTGCTCGGCGAACTGCTAATCAGAAGCTGGTGAAGTATAATTATTCCAACCACAGCAGTGCGCCCGGGGGGACCAGGCTTTGCCCAAGGTGGCACCACCCAACCCCGGGGCAGGCGGGGGGCGGGGGGGTGTCTGTCATTAAATTATAATACTTTCGTTTTTTAAAGTAGAGATCTGGGCATGTAGTACACATTTAATGATATTTAGAAAACACTGATCCTTGAGGGGAGACAGGAATTCGTGACGATGCCTTCAAGAGCCCTCATCTTGGAGATGCAGCCTGAAATATTCACAGAAAATAACCCGATGCGTGAGATCAGCGTCCGAGTAACTCGGGGGAAGTGGAGGGCCGTGGGTGGCCGGCGGTCACGCTGCGTGGGGGACGTGGCGAGCGCGGTTCCCTTCCGTGTACAGCTGCGTGGGAGCGAAAGCCTCCACCGTGCAAACGCGTCGGGGATGGGGGCCTGGCCAAGTGTGGCTGCCACGCCCCCACTTCCAGTCCTCCCCGAACCCTCAGGCCAGCCTCTCGATCTGGTGCACTCCCGTCCGCGTCTTGCACGCTCGCGCACTGCCGAGGTCCGGGGGAGGCGGTCCTCAGTGGGTCAGCGACGCGCGCCCCTTGAGCATGCGACGCAGCACGACCTGGACGCCGCCCGGGGTGCTCAGCCGCCGGACCCAGCCGTGCTTGCGCTTGCGTTTGATGTTGCTCGGCTGGTACTCGTTCCCGCGCGCCTTGCCGCGGGCCTGCAGCGGGGCGGGGAACCCCAGCCACAGCCGGGGCTGGAGCCACCTGTGGGGACGCAGAGACGGCGAGGAAGGTCAGCGGGGGCGCCGTGTCACCTCCGCGCGGCGCCCAAGCTCTCTGAGCCTCGCCGGGACGGGGCCGCAGGAACGCGCAAGGCGGCGTCGGGTCTGGCGGGTGGGGAAAGGCTGGCGCCAGCCCCCAAATCACCCTCTTTCCCAGATTCGGGGGACGACTCACCTGCCACCCAGCAGCGCCGCAGACCTCCCGGCGGGGCCCAATAAGGACCCGGCCGCTAAAGCCATGGCCCACGGTTGCTCACGCAGTCCACGCCGACCGCTATCCCGGCGCCGCCGCGGCGCAAAGGCTTCTGGGATATGTAGTTGATCCTGGTTACCCCGGGGCGTACCCAGAGCAGCGGTTCTACGCCTGCGCACCACGGGAGGGACGCAGTTTTCCCTTTTGACCAGTAGGTGGCAGGCGAACGGCGCCTCTTCGACTTGCGAGAACGTGCAGGCCACTACGCCTCAAGGCCTGCTGGGAGTTGTAGTTCTTTCTCCTGTTGGCCAACAGAGGGTGCCCTGGAGTGGCTCTGGAGCAGCCGCAGGCAGACAGAGGAATAGGCTGGTTGGTCTTTTCACCCACAGCAGGAGCAGGGCAGATGGCAAACAGCTGGTTGGCAGCCTTTCTCTGGCCACAGCCAAAGCTCCGCCCCTTGGCGGGGAGCCCAGGAAGGCTGAGTTCCAGCTTCGTGTCCTTGAAGCAGCCCCTGAACCTGTCGAAGCTTCAATTCCTCAGTCTTTAAAGTTGGCGTGCTGCGAGCTTGCGCTTGGCGGGCTTGCCCCCGACTCAGGCCCTAGAGATTATTTTATTTATTTATTTATTTTTGGTACCAGGGATCAAAACTATGACCTCACGCTTGCCAAGCAGGCGCTTATGCCACTGAGCTCAATTTCCAGTCCGAAAGATTTTTTTTTTTTTAATTTAGGTCTTCACTTTCCCCTCCTTACACATCTTCCTTGGCTCTCCATCACCCCAGGAAAAATATCCAGCTCCTGCTGCAGGCGGGCAAAGCCCTCTGTACACAGGCTTCCAGAGCTCCAGTCCCACCCTCCCCTCTGCCTGGTACCTATGCACCCGATTTATTTATTTACTTATGCTTTTGATACCAGGAATCAAACTCAGGACCTTGCGCTTGCCAGCCAGGCGCGGTGCCATTGAGCTGTACCTCCAGCCCACCTATGTACCCTTTAAATCCCCTCCTTCCAACCTCGCCCCTGCCCCCGTTGACCCCGTCGGCCTCTCCACGGCTCCGGTCACGCAGGAGCCAGGTCTGAGGCTAAGTCCCCACCATGCCCCAGCGCATCCCCAGCGTACCCTGGCTTGGGACGGGCCCAACTTGGAGCCCTTCCCTGAATGAATAAACTGTGTTGTCTCCCAGGAGTGCCCCCGTGGGCAGAAGTGGGCGGCTGGTCTAATCCAGCCCTGGCGGCAAATTCCAGGGGCTGAACAGCCCGCGGCGAGGAGCGCTTAACCCCTCGTCCTCCGAAGCCTGTTTAGCAGCCGCCGGCGCGATCACAGCGCCAACACGGCATGCGGCGCGTGCAGGCGTGGTGATGGAGCTCCGCCTGCCTAGCGATCTCAGGAGGGAAATAGCAACAGAGGGTCCCAAACAGAGGCTGGGGGTGACTGGGCCAAGGTCACACTTAAGCGAACAGCAGGGGCTGGATGTGTGCCCTGGGCTTCCGCTCCCCGCTCTTCTGGGCGTCTGCCTGGCTCAGCGGGACCTCAGAGCTGGGGTTTCTGCCGCCGCGAACATAGGTTACTGACTGGTTGTGAAATGTACTACGTAACTTCCCACGGGTCCTGCACGTCTTAAAGAACAGTCGCAGGAACTGGCATCACACAGCAGCGGGTTCGGATCCCAGCCTTGGCTCCTCCTTGACGTGTGCCCTTTCGCCGCTGAGACCGCAGAGCTGGGGGTCTCCGTTTCTGAAATGAAAAGGTCAATTCCCAGAAAGGACGCTTGGGGGCTCCGTTTGGAGGGCAAAGGGGTGTTCCGAAGCAGGGTCTGGTCAGCGAGACCCATTCTCCAGAATTGGCCCCTCCAGGAGTCGGGTCCGCAGGGTCCTGTCTGTAACCCCATCTACGCGGTGTGCCAGGCCCCATCCCTCCCCCTACCAGGGTGAGTTCCCAAAGGGGGCGGTGCTGTTGCTTCTAGAGCCCGCCCCATCATGGAATAGTCGACTCTGATTGGACGCCTAACTAGGCCAGCTCAGTTCTCATCTGCGATAGGCCGAGGTGCCCGCCCGTCCGCTCGAGGACCCGCCCCTCTGGGAGGGATTTAAAGGGCTGGCTCCTTCGGTGGCGGCGGCGGGATGCCTCTGCGCTGACCGCCCGGGCCCGCGCTCACCGGTGTAGATGCGCCCGGGCCGACCTAGCGCCACCATGTAAACGGCGCCCGCAGGCGGACGCCTCCTTCCGCGCCCGGGACCCTTCCGCCCAGCCACGGGCCCCGGGGCCCTCGATGAGGTGAGCGCGGAGTGAGCCCTAGGAGGGGAGCATCGGGACCCCCAGGGGCCCCACCTCGGAGCAGGGGGGTCCACAAAGCCGCGTTAGGGCTCTTAGGAGGCCACGGAGCCCCAGCGGCTGCGACCCCGCTGCAGGGGTGATGGCACCCGGGAAGCTGGGGCCGGCCGGGAGGGGGCCTGGCGCGCCCAGGAGTCGCGCTCCTCAGGGGGGCGAGGGCCCCCTCGAGCGGGCGCGCGGCCTGCGTCCCCGCGCTGCACGGGCCGGCGCGGGCCGGGTTTCCGGCGCTCCTCACGCAGCGGCACCTAGGCCGGGGACACGGGGACGGGGACGGGGCTCGGTCCCTGCTGTAGGCCCTAGGCAATGGGGGCGCGCTGCGCGGGTATCTCCCGGAGTTATGTAACCTCCTGCGGTTGCCATGGACATGGTGGGGAAGGCGTCCAGGGGACCTGGGTGGAGGCCTCGCCTTCATCCTCATCACCAGCCCTGGGAGCTGGAGTGGCAGAACCCGGGCCCCAGGGTCCCGAGCTCAGGGAGCAGAGAGCAGCTCTCTCCGGAGTCCAGGCCTCGGCCCACTCCGGCTCAGGACCGAGTGAGGCCTGCTGTGTCCTGTCCCCTCCCCCGCACGGGCCCCTCCTTCAAGGGTTGGATGCGGAGCGAGTGCACTGGTGTGGGAGGGGTGCCGTGTAAAATGTGGCACACGCCTGTCGTCCCCGCGCTGGGGAGGCTGAGGCAGGAGGACTGCCCTGAGTTTGAGGCCAGCCTGGGCTACACAGGGAGACCTTGTCTCGAAAGAAAGAAAGGAAGGAAGGAAGGAAGGAAAAGAAAGAAAGAAAGAAAGAAAGAAAGAAAGAAAGAAAGAAAGAAAGATTAGCAACAGAGTGCACAAATTAATGAATGAGTTAATGAAAAAGCACGCGAATGAGTGAGTTCCTGAAAGATGGTGTAAGATGAGAACCTGGTCCTGGGAGGTCCTACTGGTCAGGCGGATCCTCCAGGTTGGGTCACATCTGCCCCGATGTCGCCTTCTCCAGGAAGGCCCCCACCTACCCCTCGGTCCCCTGCTGAAATGAGCGGTGGCCAGGCCTTCGAGGGTGGGGCCGGCAGCAGCACCGGCCTTCTCCAGGTGGGCCGGCGCTGGTGCTTGGGGTGCGGCCCCTGAGCCACCACCCCCTTCCCCCCAGGACACGCCATGCTGACCGGGGTGACCGAGGGCTTCCTCTGCTGCCTGCTGGGCTCGCCGCCCAACGCCGTGGGGCCGCTGGAGAGCGTCGAGTCGGGCGACGGCTACACCTTCGTGGAGGTCAAGCCGGGCCGCGTGCTGCGGGTGAAACACGCGGGGCCCGCGCCAGCGCCTTCGCCCCCGCCGCCCCCGGACACGGCGCAGGGCGGCCGGGCAGGCCTGGTGCGCTGCCAGCGCCGGATCACCGTGTACCGCAACGGGCGGCTGCTGGTGGAGAACCTGGGCCGCGCGCCGCGCGCCGCCCTTGGGCACGGGCAGGGCGACTGCGAGCCCCCGGCTGCGCTCGAGGTGGAGCTGGCGGAGCCCGCGGGGGCCGAGGGCCGCGCGCACGCGGGGGGCGCGGGGAGCGGGCGGCGGCGGCGCGCGCGGCGCCCCAAGAGGACCATTCACATTGACTGCGAGAAGCGCATCACCAGCTGCAAGGGCGCGCAGGCCGACGTGGTGCTGTTCTTCATCCACGGTGTCGGCGGCTCGCTGGCCATCTGGAAGGAGCAGCTGGACTTCTTCGTGCGCCTGGGCTACGAGGTGGTGGCGCCCGACCTGGCCGGCCACGGGGCCAGCTCGGCGCCGCAGGTGGCCGCCGCCTACACCTTCTACGCGCTGGCCGAGGACATGCGGGCCATCTTCAAGCGCTACGCCAAGAAGCGCAACGTTCTCATCGGGCACTCCTACGGGTAAGGGCTCGGCCGGGGTGCAGGGCTAGACCGCCCTGAAGGCTGCTTCCTCCTCGACAGAGGCTGGAACCGCAGCATGTGCGTACCTGTGGTCTCAGCCCTGGTAAGGCTGAGGCAGGAGGGTGGTGAGTTGCAGGCCAACCGGAGCTGCGTAGAGATTGGGAGGTTCTCTGTACTTCATAGTAAGACCCTGTTTCAAAAAGTAAGCGAACCGGGTGTGGTGGGCACACCTTTAATCCCAGCACTCGGGAGGCTGAGGTAGGAGGAGCGTTGTGAGTTTGAAGCCAGCTTGGGCTATAACAGGAGCGCAAGGCCGGCCTGAGCTTACATAGTGCGACCCTGCCTCAAAAAACCAGGGCCGGAAGTTTGACTCGGTGCCTTAAGCGCCTGCCCTGGCAGGCACGAGGTTGTGAGTTCAATCCCCGGTGCCGCAAAAAAAAAAGTAAGCAAAGTGGGCTGGGAATTTAGCTCAGCAGTGTAAGCACCTGCCTGGCAAACGTGAGGTCATGAGTTCAATTCCCGGTACAAGTTAAATATTTAAATAAATAAGCGAAGTGTAGTAGCGCTTACTTTAATCCCAGCAGTTGGGAGGCTGAGGCAGGAGGATCATAGAATTCCAGGCTGGGTTGGGCTATGTAGCCAATTTGAGACTGGCCTGGAGTATATAGCAAAGACGTGTCTCAAAAAACAAGAAAAGACTGCCAGGCATGGTGGTGCACACCTTTAATCCCAGCACTTGGGAGGCTGAGGCAGGAGGATTGTTGTGAGTTCAAGACCAGCCTGGGCTACAAAGTGAATTCAAGGCCACCCTGAATTGCATAGTGAGACCCTGGCTCAAAAAATAGGGCTGGGGATTTAGCTCCATGGCAAAACTGCCTGCCTGGTAGGAGCAAGGTTGTGAGTTTGATCTCCGGTACCAAACAAAAAAGAAATAAAAAAGAAAGAAAGAAAAAGAGAGAGAGAGAGGAGGAGAAAGAGAGGGAGGGATGGAGGGAGGAGGAAAAGAAGGCCACTGTGCTAGGGCAGTGGGGCGCAGTGGCGAACACTTGCTCAGGGTGCAGGGGCCCCTACCCTGCATCCCCAATCCTGCAGCAGAAGACGGGGGGCGGGCGGGGGGGGGAGGGTTTTTAAACTAACATCTGCAGGAAGGCGAGGACTCCGCCGTCGTGGCCACTGTAGATGTTAGGAATGTATTCTCACGCGTTATGGCCTAGCGGTGGATGTCGGCAGTGACTGCATGTGTCTGCAGCCTACACTTACCTAGCCCGGGGTTTCCAGCGCTGCACGCACGCGTCACGGGTGTGCACTCTGAGGTCTGGCGTGACGATGTCACCCAGGCGCGCGCCTCCTCGTGCTCATTCACACTTCTGCCTCCTGGGTGTCGCCTCCTGTTTGGAGTCGTCCCGCTCTTCATAAGGACTGTCTTGTGGTTAGTCACAGAGTAAGCCAAGGGTGGTGGCCTTCTCTGGAGGCTGAGGCAGGAGGGCGGCAAGTTCAGGACAGCCTGGGGGCTCTGCGAGGCCCTGTCGGACGTGTCTGCCGAGGGAGGAAGAGCAGAGGCCGCGGGAGCTGTCTCCGCCCGCCGTGCTGCAGGGCCCAAGGCCTCCCTCCCTCTGTGTGCAACGCAGTTTTCGAGTAGGTTCTCCAGCCCAGGGCTGTCAACCCCCGGGCCCTGGTCTTTTCTGGGGGAGCGGTAGGGTGTTTAGCAGCATCTCTGGCCTCTGCCCTGCAGAGTCCCTTGGTGGGGACCATGACACCTTGACCACAAAACCATATAGCGACATGGGCAGCGTCACGGCCGCTGGGAAACGCCGCCTCAGGCCCGCTTCAAAATCAGCCCCGCCGCTACAACGCGAGCGCAAGGCCAGCCTGAGCTACACAGTGCGACCCTGCCTCAAAAAACCAGGGCCAGGAGTTTGGCTCATTGGCTTATGCGCCTGTCAGGCAGTCTCGAGGTTGTGAGTTCAATCCTCGGTGCTGCAAAAAAAAAAAAAAAAAAAAAAAATCAGCCCCGCCGGAGATCTCTGCAGTTGGCAAGAGCAGAGGCTGCTGTGACCCGCTCTCGAGGGGGCTAACGGTGTGCCTGGCCCGGGGCGGGCCCCTTCACGGCAGCCGGTCGAGCTCTGTTAGGGACGGTGGCCCACGCTGTCGGACGAGAAAAAGCTGTCGTGGGCCGGTCAGTGTCAGGCCGGGTGCGCTCTGGAGAGCGCGTGCTTTACCTGGGGGGCCCTGGTTCCACCGCCGGCCCTGAAGAAGAAAACACAGAACTCTGTTTCTGTGACGTCTCCAGATATCCGTCCTACGCCCGCCCCTAGTGCAGCGAGCACCCGTTCCCGTGGTCTCCTAATGCTCTCGTCACCTCTTCCTGGACGTGGAGGTGGATGTTCAGAGAGCTGTGCGAGCTGCCCACGGTCACACAGGGACTCACTGCGGTCCTGTCGGCTTGACCCTGTCCGCTTCTCTCTTTTGGGCAGATGTGAGCGCAAGTCCTCCCCCTCCCCCTGCCTCTCCCGCTGCCCCTTTCTGGTGTTGGGCACAGACTCTAGGGCCGCCCTTCTGCTGGGCAACCACTCTACCACTGAGCTCTACCCTGAGCCACAGCAAACATTTTCTTAAAGGACCTAACGGTAAAAGTTTTGTTCTACAGGCCATAGAATCAAAACTTTGCAACTCTGGTTCTGTTTTGTTTGGGGGGTGGTGGCTTGTTTTGTCTGTTTGTTTATTTGTCTGTTTGTCTGAGACAGGGTCTCCATATGCGGTTCAGGCTGGCCTTGATCTCACTTTGTAAGCCAGGCTGACTTCCAGTTCACAGCGATCTTCCTGCCTCAGCCTCCTGAGTGCCGAGATGACAGGCCTGTGTTACCACACCCAGCACAATTGTGTTCTTGTCTCACAAAAGCAGCCAATGAAGGCTGCATTTCACTAAAATTTGATTGACAAAATAGTATACAAACCGCCCACATCAGAAAAACAAGCAGCCAAGCCCGATTTGGAGGCTCAGGCCTGTCATGCCAGCTACTACTCGGGAGGCTGAGGCAGGAAGATTGCAAGCTGGAGGCCAGGCTGGGCAACTTATTGGCACCCTCTGTCCATATGAAAAATAAAGTGCTAGGGTTGCAGCTCCACAGTGGCGAGCTTGCCTAGCCCGGGAGAGACGCTAGGCAGCCTCCTCAGTGCTGGGGGAAATGCATGTGTAAATGAGGTTCCGGATCTGGATCCTCTAAGGAAACGGCAAACACCCTTTCTCTGACAATTTCCGGACAAGCGAGGGCCTCAGCGCCCGCCCGGGCGCTCCGTGGCGCCGCCCTTTGACCTCCGCGCTCCGCCCCTTCCCCCCCTCCCTCCAGAGTCTCCTTCTGCACCTTCCTGGCCCACGAGTACCCCGACCTGGTGCACAAGGTGATCATGATCAACGGCGGCGGCCCCACCGCCCTGGAGCCCAGCATCTGCTCCATCTTCAACATGCCCGCCTGCGTCCTGCACTGCCTGGCCCCCTGCCTGGCCTGGAGCTTCCTCAAGTGAGTGCCGCGCCCGCCCGTCACGCGCCGCCCCTCCTCCCGGGGCGGGGCAGGAGGGAGGCTGGGGGCCGGATGGGGGCCCTGGGCCCCGCTGGCAGTCAGGGTCTCCCCACCTAGGGCCGGCTTTGCCCGCCAAGGGGCCAAGGAGAAGCAGCTGCTGAAGGAGGGCAACGCGTTCAACGTGTCGTCCTTCGTGCTGCGGGCCATGATGAGCGGCCAGTACTGGCCCGAGGGCGACGAAGTGTACCACGCCGAGCTGACCGTACCCGTGCTGCTTGTCCACGGCATGCACGACAAGTTCGTGCCGGTGGAAGAGGACCAGCGCATGGCAGAGGTAGGAGCGGGCGCGCTGAGCTGCCGAACCCACCCGCAAAGTGCAAGGCCCAGGGGGCGTGGCTCTGGTGGGCGTGGCTTTTGGCAGGTGGGCGTGGACATGCCTGTGGGCGTGGTCTGAAGACCCGCACCCCTAGGCATCCGTGTAAACCAAGGTTTCTGGGTGGTCGTGGCTTTGTGTGGTTGTGCTGTGTTTTCGGGTGTATTTGGGTCTTCTGACCCGGGGGAAAGGGAGCATCCGATCTAGAGTCAAAGGTAGACTCGCAGTGTAGAGTAGGGCTCCGTGCCCCCATTCCTGTCTAAGAACCTCTTCCAGCTGAGGATTTGCGTGAGACCAGCGACAGCTTAGATAAATCTGGGCGAAGGGAGGGTCAGGGATCTTTAGGTTAGAGGCCTCACGACAGGCTCTCGGGGCCTTCCACACTTCAGATAGCTCATCACTGGCGTTTCTAAGCCAAGTGTGAATCGCTTCTCGCCTTTTGGCTAAGATCCAGTGTAAACCAATTGTGAGCAAGGTGTGGTGGTGCACCTCTATAATCCCAGCACTCTGGAGGCTGAGACAGGAGGATCACTGAGTGTTCGAGGGTAGCCTGCACTACCTAGGGAGCCCCTGTCTGAAACATAAACGAATAAATACATAAACAGCGAGGACTATTCTGCCCCCCTCCCCTCAGGACCCTTGGAAATGCCTGGAGACACCCAGAACGGCCTCGCCCCAACTGCCGGGGGGCTGCGGCTTGCGAGCCCTTGTGCCACCAGGGAGTCACTAGGCAGTGTCTGCAGAGCTTAGTTTTTTGTTGTTGTGAGGGTTTTTGTTGGTGTTTTATGGTACTGAGGATTAAACTCAGAGTCCTCCCACTGAGCTATATCCCTGCCCTTTTTTGTTTTGGGTACGGGGAATCGAACTCACGACCTCATGCTTGCCAGGCAGGCGCTGTGCGCTGAGCTGCACCCCAGGTCCTAGGTTTGAGTTTTGACCCTGGCTCTTGCTAATTCGCAAGTTGCCTGGAACTTTCGATCCTCCGAAAGCGCCCCCAGGCCTGACTTATTTGGGAGGTTTCTCGGACGCCACGTTGTATCTGAGTGGGTCGCTCACACCGCGCAGGGTGGGCGGAGGGCAGCGTGTCCCGCCCTGCGCTCAGCCCCGCGCGTCCCCGCAGATCCTGCTGCTGGCCTTCCTGAAGCTGATCGACGAGGGCAGCCACATGGTGATGCTGGAGTGCCCGGAGACGGTGAACACGCTGCTGCACGAGTTCCTGCTCTGGGAGCCCGAGCCCTCGCCCAGGGCCCTGCCCGAGCCCCAGTCCGCGCCCGCGCCGGTCGAGGAGAAGTAGCAGTGCGGACGCCGCGTGCTGAGCAGAACCGCAGCCAATCAGGTCTGCAGGCGGGCGTCTGGGCGGGGCGTCCTAGGTGGTGGGCGGGCCGCCCGCGGTGGGCGGAGCCTGGCGGAGAGGCCCCCAGGCCGCCGGCCCGTGCGTGCGCAGAGGAGCCCGGTCCGCTTCTGGCTTGCGCCTCCGTGCTGTCCTGGCCATGGCGGAGGGTCCCATTGTACAGAAGGCCCTCCGTAGCGCCGCGCGCGGCCCCCCGCCGCTCTGTCTTCCGTGTCGCCTGTGCTTGTCCTGGGGCCCTCCTCCTCCTCCTCCTCCTCGGAAGGGGGTCCTGTCCCGTTGCCCGAGACCCGCACCCGTGACCCCACTCCTCGGCGCTGGGAGCTGTTGTTGCCCAAGGGGGGAGGGGCTGGGGCGGGGCTGACCCCCGAACTGCACATCCCCCCTGTAACTCAATAAACGTAAGTGACCATCGGAGTCTCCGGCCTGTGCGGGGTGACCCGGGGGGGGCCTGCACCAGTCGCCCCCCCCCCGCCGTTTCCGCCTCCGGGCTGGGCTGATGGGGTCCCCCTCCTCAGGGCTGACCTTGGGACATGGAGAGTGGACTGGCTTGCCGGGGCCTTGCCCACCTGTGGTGTCAACTGGGGGTTCACACCGGTGACTGTGCCCAACATCCAGTCAACACCCCCAAAATGCACAGCAGCACAGAGCCCCCCAGCCTAAGCTGGGTATGGTGGCACAGGCCTGGGGAGGCCAAGGCAGAAGGATGGCAAGGTGGAGCGCAGCCTGGGCAATTCATCGAGGCTCCATCTCAAAGTAACATTAAAAGAAGCTGGGGAGGCTGGGCGTGGTGGTGCACACCTGTCACCCCAGCACTTGGGAGGCTGAGGCAGGAGGATTGCTGTAAGTTTGAGGCCAGGCTGGGCTACATAGTGAATTCAAGGCCAGCCTGCACTACACAACAACACCCTGTCTCAAAAAACAATGAGTCTGGGGGTGTTGCTCAGTGGTGGAACCCTGGCTTAGCCTGAGAGGGCCCAGATCCAGTTCTCAGCACCTCGTAATGAAGAACAAAAGATTGCTGGGTGTGGTGGTGCACACTTTTAATCCCAGCACTCGGGAGGCTGAGGCAGGAGGATTGTTGTGAGTTCCAGACCAGCCTGGGCTACAAAGTGAGCTCAAGGCCAACTTGAACTGCATAGTGAGAGCCTGTCTCAAAAAATAGGGCCAGGGATTTAGCTCAGTGGCCTAAGCAGCTGCCTGGTAGGAGTGTGGTTGTGAATTTGATTCCCATACAAAAAAAAAAAAGATTAAGGTTGGTGCTCAGAGGTGGAGCTCTGGCCCCTCCCCAAGCTGTCCTCTTTTCCTCCCTTCTTTTCTTTCTTGTACCACAGAGCTAAGCCAGAGCCCCAGCACTGGGCAATTTATCAAGCCACATCCCCAGCCCTTTTTATTATTCTTTTATTTAGAGACAGGCTTTCAGTAAGTCACTAGATCACCCAACCCTCCTGCCTCAGCCTCCCAGGGCTGGGATAGCAGGCCTGCACCACCACTCCATGACCATCTAGAGCCCAGCCGCTCCCCATGGCTGGGGAGTCTCTGTCCATGGTACAGACTGAGGTTGGGCAGGCATAGGAGCAGCCCGGGGCCCTCGGCCCAGCAGGAGCGAGCCTGGCCCTGAGAAGGGCAGCTCCCCACGGGGAGCTAGGAAAGCCCGGCTGGCCCATCGCTGGGCTCTGCCTGGGACCTAAAAGTGGACTTGAGCCAGGTCCCAGAACTCAGGCTGAGGCAGGACAGTCAAGGGCAGCCTGAGCTCAAATAAAAAAGGGGGCTCGGGCCACGTCATGGGTAAGGTCTAAAAATTGTCCCCCAAAAGCCTGTGTGTGGCACGGGATGGAACGCGGGTGCTGGGCCCCTCTGTGCGTTCAGCCGGGGATGCGGCCACGGCTGAGAGTGCTGTAGCAGGCCGGCCCGGCTGGAGGAGGTCACCTGGTGTGACCGGAAGGTGCGTTCTTGTCCCCAGCTCCTCCCATCTCTCTCTGTCCCCTGACCGCCGTGAGGTGAGCAGCTGTCCTCCACCAGGGCCTTCTGCCATGATGCTTCCAGCTCGGAGCTGGCTGTCCATGAACCAAAATAAACCTCTGCAGCACAAGGCCGGCCTGAACTACATAGTGTGACCCCGTCTCAAAAAACTAGGGCCAGGAGTTTGGCTCAGCGGCTTACGCGCCTGCCTGGCAGGCTCGAGGTTGTGAGTTTGATCCCCAGTAGGACACACACACACACACACACAAATAAAACTCTCTTCCTTGTGTACTGGAACTCGAATTCAGGACCTCGCACTTGCCAGGCGAGTGCTGTGTGCTGAGCTGTATCCCCAGCCCAAACTTCTCCTCTTTATTGTGGGCGTCAGGTATTTCGTCTGAACCATGGGAAAGTGACTAAGACAATGCACAAAAGGCCAGGCATGGAGATGCACACCCATAATCCCACCACTCGGGGGCTGAGCTACATGGTGAGACCCTGTCTCAAAAAAATAAAGACAAGCACTCGGGAGGCTGAGGTAGGCAGAGTGTTGTGAGTTCAAGGCCGGCTTGGGCTACAACGTGAGCGCAAGGCCGACCTGAGCTACATACATAGTGCGACCCTGCCTCAAAAAGACCAGGGCCGGGAATTTGGCTCAGTGACTTAAGTGCCTGTCTGACAGGCGCGAGGTTGTGAGTTCAATCCCCGGTGCCACAAAAAAAAAAAAAAAAAAAAAAAAAA